>JAOTQR010123968.1:0-23341 GCA_025774065.1 Solanum ossicruentum
AAACTGTACATTCTTCTATTTTTCTTTTTTAAAATTTTCCGTTCACTATTTTTATTATCTCATATATATATATATATATATATATATATATATATATATATATATGAGCAACGTGCGAGGGGTGGATACTGGCCTCCCGTGCACCTCGAGCCTAGGGCCAGCCTAAATTCGATTCCACATCGACGGACGTGGCGGCAAGTGGTAGTTGTAACTCAACTCTGTTGGAACCACTGCTACAGCCCGAGGAATGATAGCTTCTTCCTTCAAGGCTAAGAGGTAGGTTGGCTCCTCCTTCTTTACTCCTTTGGCGAGTAGCATATCTAAAATCTGCTTCTCTTGGAGTCGGGTTTCCTACTCTAGTGGGACTAGATGAGTGTTACCCTCCTCTAAGATACATAGTTGGTTTACAAAGGGAATTGGGACGGACTTGACTTGGTCCATTAACTCAATACCCTAGACAAAAGGATAATCATCCATGGTTGGTTCTATAATGATGTATAAAGATTTTTGCACCATTTTTATAATCCATGAAAGTGAGTTCTTGTGTGATATCATAATTGTGCTCATAATAGGAACTTGTGGGTTGGTTGATCGAGGACTATGGTCTCACGTCCTCCATCTATTTTGAGGATTGTTTTTGAACTATTTTAGGACCATGCATAGTCACCTTCAAATCTGCATACATATGTGGCTACCAAGTTACATGGGTTATTATTACTAAATAAAGTTCAGGAGTTGTTTCATCTCACACACATTCCATTATTTGTGCAACGTACTCTTTTCATTATCATATCGTCTTGTATGATTATTTACATGTCACATGCTACATCTACAGTCCTACAACTCCAATATTATGACTACGAAAAGAATCATCTCAAAGGTAATGGAAAGATAAAGTAAAGTATTTTGCCTATTGATGGGTGGTAACCCGAGGGGTGGAAGAATCACCAAGCCAGGGTCGATCCTATCATGGGGTGTAGCCCAAGGGGTGAAAGTAAAGGCCTAGCTAGGACCGATCCCAATATAGATTTACCACTAATCAGCTAGTCATTTATATTACATATTATGCACAGATTATACAGTAAAGGTAAAGTAATAAAAAGAATATAAAGTACATGATCCCATAGTATAACTAAAGGTGGTCTCTTATCCTACACAGTGAGCTTGAGCACAAGGTACTATAGGTACTGAAGAAGCTAAATCTAGGCTAGAATGAAGCAACAACATCTAGATTAATGCAAATAAATGAACTTAATATGTTTCGACTAATGTATTGGTGACTCTAGCGCTATAGAACTCTTTGAAATTGTGGGTGAGGTAGAGGATAAGTTGTCTTAGAAGGACGTCACAATGGAGGTTTTGGATGGATGAGTGGATAAATTGATTAATAATGATGTGGTGTTCGTCAAGACCCTTTGGAAGAGCTGTCTATTCGTATATGTTACTTGGAGAGCCGGTGCAGGCATGGAGAAGCAATATCTGTATTACCTTCATTTTATACAAGCTTATGATGACATGTCAAGTCCTTTTCTATAATTCCAAGTCTTATACTTCATCCCCTATGTCATTCATATGCATTCAAGTTTAAGTTGACAAGTTTATGATGATTTTACACTTATGTTGAGATTTTGAAAATGGTGTTTTAAAGTGTATCATTGCGTTCTTGTTGGAGATGATCACTTTATGATTTTTATTGTATTTTACATCTCTTGTACATTCGTAGACGAATGTTTCCAAGGGGTAGATATTGTAACGACCTCAAAAAGTACCCAAAAACATGCCTCGGAGTGTCCAAAATTTTAATTTTTATATATCTTAAAATCTGTTAGTTATTTTGAAATTCTTACTTTGTATTCTTGTTCAGGGGGTCCAAATTAGGGGGCTAAGGATCCAACCGTTAATTTTAAGCAACCGAATTGAACTATGACTTTCCGATGAATGCTAAAAATAGTGTGTAAGGTACCCCGCTTTCCCGATGCACCAGTGTGTAATTTGGAGACAATTTTTTTGTACTCGATCCAAGACTTTTAAGTCTTGGGCTAAGTATTCCCAAACGTGCTTTTACTTATACATAGCAACGTTTCACCATTATATCATCCTAAACATTCCCCAATACTCACTCAAACACTTAGTCATATTTTCACTCCCCAAAGTCAAGTCACAAACCCTCATCCCAAACTAAAGTTCATCTTCAAGGATCTTCTTCAAGCTTCAAGTCTTCATCTCCAATCTCTTTAAAGAGTTCTCCAAAGCTAAGGTATGTGGGTTTCTTTCAAGGGTTCCTTACACCATTATACCCAAGCCTCTTTTTACTCAAATTGCATGATTTAAAGTTGATTTACAAATGTGTCTTCATTATTATGAAATTCACTGCATAGTATATTAAAGCTATGTTAATTGTGACTATTTTACTATTTTTTGAGTTATAAATCTTTGATCTATTGTAAGAGTTTAGAAGGGGTTTTGATGTATATTGCTTGAGGTTGTTTTAAGGTGTTGATTGATGGTTTTATAATGGATTTTCTTACATGATTTCATCTCTATATTACATGATTTTACACTATCACTACACACTCGCCAAGTGTTGGATAAAATGTCTGGCTAGGGTCTTGAGGAATTGAAGGTGTAATATTTGTCTTATGTTATGAATGACTCTATGATGATGAAAGAAGGTATGAATATGTATTGGTTTCATGAAAAGTATGCATGATGAAGAAAGAAGAGTATGTATATGATGTTATGATGATGATAAAAGGAAAGTATGTATATGGTTTTTCTCTGTGTAGTGTTGAATTGACCATTACCAAATTGAGGGATTGATACCTCATTAACCAAATTGAGAGGGTTGATACCTCATTAATGAAATTGAGGGGTTGATATCTCATTAATTAAATTAAGGGGTTGATATCTCATTAACCAAATTGAGGAGTTTATACCTCATTAACCAAATTGTGGGGTTGACACGTCAATTGTCTTAGGGGTGGGTGGTGTATGCTAATAACCAAATTGAGAGGTTGATACCTCAATCACCTAGGATGGGAAATGGTAAGCATATTAGTCAAAGGATTGACTCTTTCCATGTATAGTCAATGTTTTATATAAGCATGATTTTACTTCAAGCACCATTCATACATGTCATATCGTTACTATGCTATCTATTGTCTATGTTTATGCATTTGATCATGTTTTCTACTTCTTCTTGAATTGCATCCTACATACTTAGTACATTCAAAAGTACTAACACATACTCTATGCCCACAAGATATCATGATGTACGAACCGAAGCTCCATTCGGTCGTCATACTCCTCCACATGGCTAGTGGCTTCCATTCAAGCTAGTTGGTGACTCCTCATATATGAGGGTAATATCTATGTTCTTATACAATGTATTGAAGACTATCTTTCCTTTTTAGTATACTTTATTATGAGGGTGAGCCTGGTTGCTTGTTTTGACCCCTGCTAAGTTCTATGTTAGAGGTATTGTTGGACAAATATGTATTATGCTTAAGCTTTGACTCACTTATATTATTCAAGCTATTTAAATATGGTTCTCTCTCCCATATCCCCAATTTCCCCTTGCTTATGTTTCTTATGATGAACTATCTTGCTTCCACGACCAAGGATGTGTAATGATATGCAATGAGGCTTGTTTGGGGTTCCTTCGGGTTCCCCATTCGCTGGTCACATCTACACACAAGGCTTGGATCGTGACACTTCCTTTTGGAAGAGGTGATCAACAAGAAGGTGCCCTAAGGCACAATCGGTTCTATGCCCTCCAAGAGACTCAAGGGGTTGAGGAGTTTCCAAATGTCATCACTGGTATGTTAAAAATCTTTGGTTTTTTTATGTGTATGCATTGATTGATCCCGGTGCCACTCTTTCTTTTGTTACCCCCTTTGTTGCCAAAAAGTTTCATGTTAAACTTGAATTGTTGTGTAAGTTGTATGAGGTGTCTACTCCTATTGGTACATCTATTGTTGCTAGAAAGGTTTATAGAAATTGTCCCATTTGCATTTTGCATGAGATATTGCCTTGTGATCTTGTTGATTTAGAAATGGTGGATTTTGATGTCATACTTGGGATGGATTGGTTTCATGCATACTATGCCTCTATTGATTGTAGCACTCGTAGGGTCAAATTTTAATTCCCAAATGAACCCGTTCTTGAGTGGGAGAGTCATAATGTGGTGGTCAAGGGTAGATTAATCTCTTTCTTTAAAGCTCGTACGTTGATCTCTAAGGGATGTCTCTATCATCTTGCACTACAAGAAAAAAAACTTTTAGCGACCATTTCTTAATGAATGGAAATGAATCCGATCATTATAAATACACTTATAGTGACCAATTATTTTTTCGATCGTCAAAAATATACTTACAATGACCAAATTTTTTTTCGGTCGTTATAAATATACTTATAACGATCAAAGTTCTTTTCAATCGTTATAAAATACACTTATAGTAACCAATTTTTTCGGTCGTTATAAATACACTTATAGTGACCAATTCCTTTTTTGACTATTATAGATACACTTATAGTGACCTAATTATTTTTCGGTCATTAAAGATAAATCTTAATCCAACATTAACGAGGGGACAAATTTGATTGTTAAAAAGAATAGTATTTCATCGTTTAAACATATTGGTTACTGTAAAAATATGTTTTAATTAATATGAGCATAAAGAGATCATACCAAATCATGTTATAAGTACAAAAGTGGCATTTTGTTAAACATTCTGATAAAATTATTCTCCATCTTTTAAAATTTATCTTCTTTCATAAAAAACAGTTTAATAAAAAGAAAAAAATATTAATGTATTATTTTCTAAGAAGTCTGTTCGTCAATCTTATTATAGTCAATTATATAAAATTTTTAAATATTATAGAAGTGTTTAGTTACAATCTTTTTGGCACAATTTTTTTAACTTACATATTTGTTGATATAGTTTCTATATATGTTTTTATTTTGAGAGACAATTTATTCATCTTTACTTGACATTTTTAAAGATGCAAGATGAAGTAGGTCAAAAAGATTGTAAATAAAAAAAATAAAAATAGAAGTAATAATATTAAATATAGAATTATGAGCTTATGAGATTAATTTAAGGTAGAAAATTTATATAAATTTGGTCGTAAGTAATTTTCTCAAGAAGATAGATGTTTCTCCACTTGCAAGTTACCTCGATCAATACACTTAAAAAACAGTATTCAGTAATAATGTTTCTTCCAATAAAAAAATATATATTGTGTCAACTTTTTTTCATTATTAGTTGTGAAACTAACAGGTGTATAAATAAGTTACCTCGATCAATACACTTAAAAAACAGTATTCAGTAATAATAGTTAAACTTTGATCTTGTAAAAAAGAAAAAAAGAAGATAATAGTTATTAGGAGTATTATAAATAATTTTACATGAAGTTTTTATACTTGTCTTTTAACAGATCATGCAGTTTGAAGAACTCATCCTCAGAGAAAATGTAAAGAAGTATAAGCGACAGAAAATTTTGAAGCACATGATGAATGCATTACATATTTCATGAATTGTTTAAAGCTATTCTAGTTTTTCGTTTATTAGGAGTTAAAAAATATAATATCATACAAATTTGGTTTATAGTTTTGTAACTTTACACAATATCATTCTTTATAGTGAACTATGAAATTTTATGTGAATGTAATCAATTTATATGTTTTCATATGTGCACGTACTTGTATGTTTGTGTGTGAATATCCATATGTAGTTTCCACATTTGTTGATTTGATTTGTGGTTATAATTAAGGTTTTAATAACTAGAACTTTAAGCGAGACATGGAGTAACTAGTAAAATTGTTGTCATGTGAGCAGAAGGTCACAGGTTCAAACCTTGGTAACATCATCTGATAGAAATGTAAGATAAGGCTATCGGACAATAAATCCTTGTGGTCGGACCCTTCCTTAGAAGTGCACCGGGCTTGCCCTTTTTTTTTTATAACTAGAATATCAATTGATGAAGGAAAAATTTGGTTGCTAAAAAATAGGTATAACAACTGGATTTTTGTAGTCATTAAAGCTTTTTTAATGACCAGATTTAATCTAGTCATTAACTTTTAACTATGGGATTTAATCCAGTCATTAACATTTAATGATGGAGCTACTAACGATCGGTTATGACAGAATTTTTACCAGTAGTTATTGACTAATAATGACCATATTTATACTTTTAGCGACCAAATTTTCCCTTGTTGAAGACCTCTTTTCTTGTAGGTTGTGCGGGTAAGGGATGTGGATTATCTCTATCATGGGGTCCGCTCCTATTTTGTCTCTACCGGAAGGGTTGGAAGGGTATGTTGTGTATTATGATACTTCCCGGATTGGTTTGGATTGTGTTTTCATGCAAAATGGTAAGGTGCTAGCCTATACTTCTAGAAAACTCAAAGTGTATGAAAAGAATTATCCTACTCATGATCTTGAGCTAGTCGCCGTGGTATTTGCATTATAGATTTGGCGTCATTATTTGTATGGAGTGCATGTTGATGTGTTCACTGATCATAAGAGTCTCCAATATGTATTCATACAAAAGGATCATAATTTGAGGCAATGAAGCTGGTTAGAAGTTCTTAAGGATAATGATATGAGTGTGCATTATCATCCCGGTAAGGCTAATATGGTGGCTGATGCATTGAGTAGGGTGTCCGTGGGTAACCTAGTCCACATTGATGATGGTTGTAAAAGGGTGGCTATGGAGGTCCATCGTTTCGCTAGATTGGGAGTTAGGATGGAAGAGGTGGATAATGGGAGTGTTGTGGTAGTTTATGGCTCTAAATCTTCATTGGTGGAGGAGGTGAAAGCTAAGCAAGAGCTTGACCCTACTTTGTTGGAATTAAAGGCATCAGTAAAGGGGGGTAAGGTAGAGGTTTTCTCCGAAGGGGGAGATGATGCCCTTCGATACCATGGTAGGTCGTGTGTGCCTTGTGTTGATGGCTTGAGAGAAAAGATTCTTGATGAGGCTAATTGTTCTTCCTATTCTATTCGCCCTAGTTCTACTAAGATGTATAAAGATTTGATAGAGGTATATTGGTAGGGAGGTATGAAGAGGGACATTGCCATATTTGTATCTGGTTGTCATAGTTGCAAATAAGTCAAAGCTGAGCAGCAAAAGCTGGGTAACCTAGCACAAGACATAGAGATTGCTACTTGGAGGTGGGAATAGATTAATATGGATTTTGTGGTTGGTCTACCCAAGAATAGAAAGGATTTTGATTCCATTTGGGTTGTGGTTGATAGGATGACGAAATCGGCTCACTTCCTACCGATTAAGACTACATATGGGGCTGAAGATTATGCTCGGTTGTACATTTATGACTTGGTGAGGTTGCATGGGGTTCTCTTGTCAATCATATCGAATCATAGTGCTCAATTCACTTCACGTTTTTGCAGGTCCTTTCAAAAGGGTCTTGGTACAAAAGTTAAACTTAATGTGGCCTTTCACCCTCAAATGAATGGACAAGACAAAAGAACTATCCTAGCACTTCAGGATATTCTTAGGGCTTGTGTATTAGAGCTTAAGGGAAGTTGGTATAATTATCTTTTATTAATTGAGTTTGCCTATAATAATAGCTATCATTCTAGCATTGGTATGGCTTTTTTTGAGGCTCTCTATGGTAGACGTCGTAGGTTATCGATTGGGTAGTTTGAGGTTAGAGAGGTAGCATTGTTGGGTCTAGATCTGGTTATGGAGGATCTTGAGAAGGTTAGGATGATCAGAGAAAAGTTGAAGACGGCCCAAAGTTGTCAAAAGTCCTATGCCGATGTGAGGAGAAGGCTTGAATTCAAAGTTTATGATTGGATTTATTTGAACGTGTCACCCATTAAGGGTGTGGTTCAATTTTGTAAGAAGAGCAAGTTGAGTCCAAGATATGTGAGTCCTTATAGGGTAATGAGGAGGATTGGAAAGGTAGCTTATGAGTTGGAGTTGCCTAGTGAGATGGATTTGGTTCATCCGATCTTTCATGCATCAATGTTGAGGAAATGTGTGGGAACCCTAATGCTATTGTGCCTCTTGATGTAGTGGGTGTTGTAAAGGAAAACTTGACTTATGAAGAGGTTCCAGTTTAGAATTTTGATAGACAAGTGAAGAGGTTGAGGAACAAGGATGTGGCTTCCATTAAGGCCTTTTGGAGTAATCAATAAGTTGAAAGTGCTACTTGGGAGGCTGAAGCAAATATGCAAAAGTGATATCCTTATCTCTTCCATTCTACTCAAGCCTAAGGTACTAATTCTAAGTCCTCTATATGATCTCAGGTCTTAAGTTCATCCTTCATGTCATCGCAAACATTCATGTTCAAATTGACAAGTTCATGATGATTTTACACTTATGTTGAGATTTGTGAAATGATGTTTAAGTGCATTGTTGCATCCTTATGTGGGCTGAAATTGTCATGGCTATGTCTCTCATATAACCTTTCTTTGACATTTGGGGATGAATGTTCCTAAAGGGGAGATATTGAAATGACCCCAAAAAGTGTCCGAAAAAGTGCCTTGGAAGTGTCCAGAATCATAATTTTCATATATCTCAAAATATGTGCGTCATATCAAAAATCTGGCATAATATTCTTGATCAGGGGGCAAACTTGAGTGGGAAATGGGTCCAACTCGATTTTAGAGCAACCATAGCGAAATTTGATTTTCCCAAGTTTGTGCAAAATAGTGGCGATCTGCGATGGTACCGCGACTCGCAGCCATCACGGACTAGTGTAAAATTTGCCTCTATGATATGTCTGCGTCGTGGACCAGATGTGGACTTGTGTATTTAGCTGCCAGTGATTTTTATCTCAATCCAAGGCGTTTGGGTCTTGGGCCTAAGTCTTCCCATGCATGAAAATAACTATACTTAGCCATATTTCACCTTCATATCATCCAAGACATTCCTTAATAAACTCTCAAACGCTTAGACTAATATTTCTCTCAAAATTCAAGGGTCCAAATCTCTTCTAGATCTTAAGGAATTCATCCAAACATCAAGTCTCCATTTCCAATCTTCACCAAGAATTCTCCAAAGCTAAGGTATGTGGGTTTCAACCATTGGGTCCCTTGCCCATGGTGCCCGAGCTTACTTTTTACCTAAATTGCATGATTCTAAGTTGATTTATTTATAGGTCTTCCTTATTACGAATTTGACAATGAACTATGTTGGGGTTTCATGAAATAGTGATGGTTTTAGCATGTTTTGAGCTATGAATCTAAGATCCATTGTGGGATTTGATGAAGGGTTTTGACGTATATTGCTTGAGGGTGTTACCAAGTATTGATGGATGATTTTACATTGAATTTTCTTGCATGATTTCATCCCTAAATTGCTTGGTTTTAGACTAGCACTACACAGCCGCCAAGTATTTGATAAAATGTCCAGTTATGATTTCTTGAGGAATTGAAGGTCCAATGCATATCTTATGAGTTGAATGAATTTATGCTGATGAAAGGAATATATGTAAATGATATTCTCCTATATCATGTTGGGATTGACCATGCCCCACTAGGGGGTTACGAGCCCGATTACTATGTCGAGGGGTTTGTACCTTGATAACTGGGTTGAAAGATTTGTACCTTGATAATCGAGTTGAGGGGTGTGTACCTAAATCACCATGGGTGGTAGGGTGAGACGATCGACCAAACAATCAAGGGGTTTGTACCTTGATAACCGGATTGAGGGGTTTGTACCTTGATAACCAGATTGAGGAGTTTGTACCTCAATCACCATGGGTGGTATGGTGAGATGATCCACCAACCATATCGAGGGGTTTGTACCTTGACAACCACTTGAGGTATTTGTACTTCAATCACCATGAGTGGTAGGGTAAGACAATCCACCAACCAATAAAGGGATTTGTACCTTGATAACCGGATTTAGGGGTTTGTACCTTGATAACTGGATTGAGCGGTTTGTACCTCAATCACCATAGGTGGTATGGTGAGACGATCCACCAACCATATTGAGGGTTTGTACATTGACAACCAATTGAGGCGTTTGTACTTCAATCTCCATGAGTGGTAGGGTGAGACGATCCACAAACCAATTGAGGGGTTGGTACCTCAATGGACTAAGAAGTCTATAATGATGGTCTCTTCTTGCAAATGTATTATGTTCTATGTAAGCATGATTGACTTCAAACATCTTCTATTCATTCCATATTATGTTTGGCATTTTGATTATGTTGCTTATCTCTTGTTGCATTGCATCCTACATACTTAGTACATTTAAATATACTAATGCATACTTTATACTTACATAATATCACCATTTAGGGACCGGAGCCCCACTTGAGAATCTTCCTCCACATGGCTAGTACAATTTCTCTCAGACTAGTTGGTGAGTCCTCCATTCCGGCGACTATGTATATAATCTCATGCTATGTATGACTATCTTTCTTTTATGTATTGATTATGAGGGTGAGGCCGGTTTCGTGTCTTGGCCCCCGCTCATATCTACATATTAGACGCTTTGTTGGACATGTTATGTATTGAGCCTTGACTCTCTTGATTGATATTTATGTTATGAAAGCTTTAGCCCCTATTTCTCATTCAATTATGTTATTTAATTGCTTCCATGACCAATAATATGTAGCGTCAAACTTCATATTGTAAGGCCTTTCCACTACATAAGAAAAAAGTCGAATTAGATCTTGGAAATAGGAGAAAGAGAAGGGCTAATACCCAATAGAAGAGTGATCCACGAATGTGGTGCCTAACTCAAAGATAGACAGCGTTTGCGGGATCTTGTAATTCCTTATGATATGTTAAGAGGCTTGTTTGGGCCTTCGGGTTCCCCATTCGTCGTTTCACATCTAGACCCTAGGCTTGGGTCGTGAAAACATGCATATATAGAACATATTACATATGGAGGAAGAGACCATCATCATAGACCAAGCAATTTAGTACTTGCAATCCAAGGCATGCCACCCGCTTGGAAGGTGGATGGAGTACATACCCCTCATCTTTGGTAGTGTGGGATTGCCACCACCTGATAAGGTAGATGAGGTACATACCCCTCATCTATGGTAGTACGGAAATGCCACCATTCGACAAGGTGGATGAGGTATATACCCCTCATTTATGGTAGTACGGGATTCCCAGCACCCCGACAATATGGATGAGGTACAAACCCCTCATCTATGGTAGTATGGGAGTGCCACCACACGGCAAAGTGGATGAGGTATATACCCCTTATCCATGGTATTACGGGATTGCCACCACCTGATAGGGTGGATGAGGTACATACCCCTCATCTATGGTAGTACGAGAATGCCGCTACTCGACAGGGTGGATGAGGTACATACGCCTCATCTACGGTAGTACAGGATTGCCACCACCTGACAAGGTGCATAAGGTACATAGCCCTCATTTATGGTAGTATAAGATTGCCACCACCCGACAAGGTGGAGGAGGTACATACCCCTTATCTTTTGTATGGTCAACTTGCAGCACTATATACACTCTCTATGATAACAACTAGTATATACATTCCTTTCATCATCATAAAGTCACAACTCATATACCATGCATTAGGCCTTCAACAACTCAAGAAACCTTAATCGGACATTTTATCAAACACTTGGCGGGTGAGTAATGCTAGTATAAAACCATGCAATTCAAGAGTGAAATCATGCAAAAAAAACTTGAAATAAATCAACCCACTAACACTTGGTAATACCCTATGCAACATACATTGAAACCCTTCATCAAATCTCAAAATAGATCATAACTTCACAGCTCAAAACGCTTAAACAATCACATTTTTATGAAACCCCCATGTAGTTCATAGTCAAATTCATAATAAATAAGACTCATAATTTTGACTCATAAGTAAATCAACTTATAAACCTACAGTTTATGTAAAAAAAAAAAAAAAAGAAGGTTGGGCACCATGGGTGAAAGGACCCAATGTTGAAACCCATATACCTCAACTTAGGAGAATTCCTTGATGATCTAATTGAGAACTTGAAGCTTGAATGAAATCCTTACATCCGGAATGAGTTTGGGACATTTGAGCTTGAGTGAAATATTTGTCTAAGTGTTTGTGAAGGTTTTGGGGAATGTCTTGTATGATATGAAGTTGGAAAATGACTAAGTATAGATGTTTTTACGCATAAGAAGGATTAGGCCCAAGAACCCATGACCTTAGGCCGAATTAAAAAAAAAACTGGCAAATCAAGGTAGGGTTTAAGGATCCTATTCATAAGATCCAAGAAGATAGCCAGTGCATTGGTCAAGCCAAAATACATAACCACAAAATCAGAATGCCCAGACCTAGTCCGGAAGGCCATTTTGGGAATATCATACTCCCTCACTTTCACTTGATGATACGCGAACTAAAGATCAATCTTAGAGAAATGACTAGCCCCTTGAAGTTTTTCAAATAGATCATCAATCCTTGGTAGAGGATACTTAATATTTATGATGACCCTAATAATTTGTTGGTAATCAATGCACATCCCAAGGGCACTATCTTCCTTCTATGCAATAACACTAGGAAGCTCACTAGGAAAGACATCAAGGAACTCATTAACCACCATAACCAACTCTATAAGAATGACTTTGGAGTCAACGTCCCTAACCCTCATAAGATGATAGAAACTCCCCCTAGAAATCAACTTATGGAATTGAATACAAGAAATGAATCTACCCTTGACCACCACATCATGATTCTCCCACTCATGAACGAGTTCGTTAGGAAAATAGAATCTAACTCTACGGGTCCCACAAATAAAGGAGACATAATATGCATGCAACTAATCCACCACAAGTATTACATCAAAATCAAACATAGTGACTAGACAAGATCTATGTAATATGACCATAGAATAATTCCTATGGACCTTCCTAGCAATAATAGACTCACCATTGGGGCAACACCAAACGTTCACATAATAACTCAGGGCACACATGAAGCCCACTAGCAAAAAAAAGGAATGATGAAAGAAATAGTGGCACCCGAACCCATCAATACATACACATCAAAGTCAAAGGAAATTTCAACATATTGGTAGCAACATCGAGTGCCTCATTCCCTCCTTGCATCCTTTGAAGAGCATAAAATTTATTGTTCCATGGGGCACCACCTTGATTACCTTCCCTTCCTCCTCGGCCCTCATTTAGCATATACACAATCAACTATCTTGTGGCCCATCTCACCATACCATAGCATGCACCCGTGTTCCTTAAACATGTGCCATCATGTTTCCTCCCACACCTTGGGTATCTAGGATGAGTCACTTCTCCATTAGCCCCGGGCTTGGCATATGGATGCCTACCTCCGTTTCAGGCTCTCTTGGCCTTTCCCTCTCCACTGTTACCATTTGAAGTCTCAAGGGTGCCCATCGATCAGTTGAGTTGGGTAGTCACGGCCTTGGCCAATATCCATAGAGCATTGAGAACCTTTGGATTTGACATATCACCTTCTTGAGTAGCCTAAAACATATTTTGAAATGCAATGATAAGGAATTAGTAATAAGCCCTGGAGGACCTAGCTTTACTACACGACATAGATCATGAAAAAGTAAAACATTTCCTAAAATGCCTCATAGTCTTTTACTCATAGTCATAGCGCAGTTCAAAATAATGAATAAGACTCTAATCCACGCAGTGTGTTGGATGCTAAGGACTATTAAAAACCAAGTACTTTGATACCAAGTTTGACACAACCCAAGCCTAAGTCCTAGACATGACACGAGTAATGAGGAACCCGAAGGTACCCCAAACAAGCCTCTTCACATATCAGTACACATCCTTAGTTGCAGAAGCAATTAAACAACAATAAGAGAATAGAAATAAGGGCAAAGGGACTAAGGGAGTCTTTCATAACTCACATCATATGAGAGTGAAGAGAGTCAAAGCTCATAACATCATTACATAACTTGTCCAATAACACCTCCAAACTTAGAATTGAGTGGGAGCCAAGACAACTTTTTGGGCTTACCCCCATAGTCAAAAGCATATAATAAGACAAAAAGAGTCTTTGCACACATAGGAACAAAAGATATCTTCCTCAGAGTTGAGGACTCACCAAACTTGCTTGAAGAGATAGTATTAGCCATGTGAAGGAGGAATATGATCAAATGGAGCTCCTATTCCTACATGGTAATATCATGTAGGCATAGAGTATGCATTAGTACATTTGAATGTACTAAGTATATGAAATGCAATGCATCAAGAGATAAGCAACACAATCAAAATGCATAACATAGGCAATGGATAAACATAGTAACAATATGGCATGTACGAATGATGCTTGAAGTAAAACATGCTTATATAGAATATATTACATCTAAAGGAAGAAACCATCATCATAGACCAAGCAACTTATACTTGGAATCCAACGCATGCCACCTGCTTGGAAGATGGATGAATTACATACCCCTCATCTTTGGTGGTACAGGATTGCCACCATTCAATAAGGTGGATGAGGTACATACCCCTCATCTATGGCAGTACACAATTGCCACCACCTGACAAGATGGATGAGCTACATACTCCTTATCTATGGTAGTACAGATTGCCACCACCCCGCAAGGTGGATGAGGTACATACCCCTCATCTATGGTAGTACGGGATCGCCACCACTTGACAAGGTGGATGAGGTACATGCAACTCATCTATAGTAGTACGAGTTCGCCACCACTCGACAAGGTGGATAAGGTATGTACCCCTTATCTTTGTTATGGTAAACTTGCAACACTATAGATACGTTTCATGATAGTAACTCATATACATTTCTTTCATCATCATAAAGTCACTTAACTCATATATCATGCATTAGACCTTCAACAACTCAAGACATCTTTACCGGATATTTTATCAAATTCTTGGAGGGTGTGTAATGCTATTATAAAACCGTGAAATTCAAGAATAAAATCATGCAATAAAACTTGAAGTAAATCAACCCTCCAACACTTAGTAATACCCTCATGCAATATACATTAAAATCCTTCATCAAATCTCAAAATAGATCATAATTTATAGTTCAAAACATGCTTAAACAGTCACTATTTTATGAAACCCCAACATAGTTCATACTCAAATTCATAATAAGTAAGACACATAAGTAACTCAACTTAAAAACCTACAATTTGTGTAAAAAAGGAAGGTTGGGCACCGTGGGTGAAAGGACCCAATGGTTGAAACCTCACATACCTCAACTTTGGAGAATACCGTAATGAAGATTTGATTAAGAACTTGAAGCTTGAATAAAGTCCTTAGATCCAAAATGAGTTTGGGACCCTTGGTTTAGTGAAATATATTTCTAAGTGTTTGAGAAGATTTTGGGGAATGTGTTGTATGATATGAGGTTGAAAAATGACTAAGTATAGGTTCTTTTAGTCATAGGATGTATTAGGCCCAAGACCCCAAGGAGTTAGGATGAATTAGAAAACTGGCAACAAAAATACACTAGTCTGCCCCCTGGTCATATCGTGCCAGGGGCGCTGACACATACTGTTTTGGAAAAAAATTTGAAAACTAAATTTTGCTATGGCTTTCTAAAATAGGGGTTAGATGCATTGCCCACTTAAATATGCCCCGTGAATAAGAATACAAAGTCAGATTTTCGATATCACACATTGATTTTGAGATATATGGAAATTACGATTAGGGATATTTTTTAGCACATTTTCGGGTATTTTTTGGGTCGTTTCATTGGATAAGTTTGACAATTTTTATGGTTCTAAATCTTCCTTTATTGGAGAAGTGAAGGCAAAACAAGATCTTGACCCCGCCTTGTTACAATTGAAGACCTTAGTGAGAGATGGAAAAGTGGAGGTTTTCTCCCAAGGGGGGACATGGTGCCCTTAGGTACCAAGGTTCATTGTGTGTGTCAGATGTGGATGACTTGAGAAAATTGATCTTGAAGGAGGCCCATAATTCATCATATTCCATTAACTCCGTTTCTACAAAGATGTATAGAAACTTGAGGGAATTATTTTGGTGGGGTAGTATGAAGAGAGACATTGCTAAGTTCATATCCAGATGTCACAATTGCCAACAAGTGAAAGCCGAACATCAAAGGTGAAACGACCACAAAAAGTTTTAAAAATGTGACTCGAAAGTTCCCAGAATTATAATTTCCATATATCTGAAAATCCATTAATTATTTAAATAATCTGACCTCATATTCTTGTTCAGGGGGAACAATTGAGTAGTAGATGGGTCTAACTCGAATTTTAAAGCAACCGTATCAAAATCCAAAAATCCCAAAAATGCGATTTAGGAGGGTCAACTTTAAAGGGGCATATCTCTTAGAACACAAAGAATAGGATAGCCCACAACCTACCAAATTAATGTTGTTTGAATTAGAGTTCCAAAGCACTTGGTGTCACCTCATTCCGAGTTCCGGTGAAGAATTTATGCTCATTTTCGTAGAACTCGTATATGTAGAGAGGTAAATTTCAGTGTTTCATCCATGTAGCATCCGCGACGCAGATCAGTATTATAGCCTCCTTTTACTCAAATTGTATGATTTAAAGTTGATTTACAAATGGGTCTTGTATGTTATGAAATTCACTACAAACTATGTTAAAGCAATGTAAAGTTATGACTGTTTTGCTATATTTTGAGTTATAAATGTTGGATCTATAGTAAGATTTGATAAGGGGTTTTGATGTATATCGTTTAAGGGTGTTCCAAGGTGTTAATTAATGATTTTATAATGAATTTTCTTACATTACTTCATCTCTACATTTCATGGTTTTATATGAGCATTACACACCCTCTAAGTGTTTGATAAAATGTCCAGATGTGGTTTCTTGAGGGATTGAAGGTATAAAGCATGTCATATGAGTTGAATCACTTTATGATCATGAAGTGATTGTTTATATGAGCTATGTTTATGAGAAGTATCTATGCTATTCTAAGATGACTATCTTGGTGGAGGGTGTGATATCCATTAACCATTGTTGATGGGTGGCCTCCTTCTACTTATGTATTATGATTTATATAAGCATGATTTTACTTCAAGCATCATTCGTACATGTCATATTGTTACTATGTTATCCAGTCTCTATGTTTATGCATTTTCATTATGTTGCTTATCTCTGGTTGCATTGCATCCTGCATACTAAGTACATTTAAATGTACTAATGCATACTCTATGCCTACTAATGTTACCATATAGGAACCGAAGCTTCATTTGGTCATCATCCTCCTCCCCGTGGCTAGTGGTACCCATTCAAGTTAGTGTGTGAGTCCACATTTCCGGGGGATATTGGTTTCATTCCTATTCTATGTATTAAAGTCTATCCTTCCTTTTTGGTATGTTTTGACTATGAGGTTGATCTCGATGTGTTGTTGGACAAGATATGTATTATGCTTGAGCTTTGACTCACTGATGATGTTCAAGCTATTTCAATATAAGACTCTCTCGTTTAGTCCCAATTTTCCTTGTTTATGTTTCTTATGTTGATTTATCTTTCTTTTACGACCAAGGATGTATAATGATATGCTACGAGGCTTGTTTAGGGTTCCTTCGGGTTCCCCATTTTCCGGTCACGTCTAGGCCTTAGGCTTGGGCCATGACAAAGATGGTATCAAAGCACTAGGTTAATAGATCCTCAGAGTCCAACACATCGTGTCGATTAGATTCTTATGCATGGTTGTGTTGTGCACCATAACTATGAGTAGGATGCTATGAAATGTTTTAGGAAATGTTTTCCTTCTTCATAGTCAATGTTATGCTTTATAAGTGAGATAGGGCTTTCCCCTTTAATGAATGTTCTTTTCTCTTCTAGTTGATCATATCACTTCGAAGAGGAAGGCAAAGAAAGGTAAGTTGAAGGTTTTGATATTGATGGATCTGAGTTTCACTATTCCTTTCATTATTTCTTTTGGTTGGTAGTGGGCTTATTGTGTGTCCCAAATTAAGATGTGAACATTTGGTGTTTACCTCTTGGTTGGGTATATTGTTGCTAGAAAGTTCATAGTTGTTAATCCGGGATTGTATTGCATTGGCTCTTGCATTGTGGCTTGTTGGAGTTGGCGTGGTGGATTTTGATGTCATACTAGGGATGCAATGGTTGTATGCATGTTGTGTATTCAAAAGTGGTCACTCACATGACTTAATTTGCTGATACTTGATCCCGAAGGGCACTCACCTTTTGGAAAGTAGTGATAACGTAAGCACTCACATGACAAAAGTGGGCATACCCACCAAAAGAAATCTAGTTCCTTGGATGTTCCACTACTGGAGGAGTCCTATTTTTCATAGAACAGTACTTCAACAAGACTCCTTTTAGGAATAGTAAAACTTCCTTTTAAGAAAAATAATTTCGATTCTTTGAACCTCTACTTTTCTTTAAAGGTCTATTTCCTATTCGTAATAAGGATCTTAATAATCCTATGCTATTCCTTTTGGACAACATATATCTCCATTGTTAGATTCTTCAGAGGAGGCTGCTTCTTCAAGGAGCTGCATGATGGTAACATCATTATGTTTATCGAGGTTCCGAAGGGCTGCTTCAACTTCTTCTTAAGATATTCCTTGGACTGTTGCATCTTCACAGGGGACTTTCCTTAGTCCATTACTTTGGGTTTGGGAATCCATCCTTTGATCTTTATCTCTTTGGATAAATACCTGATCTGCTCTATTTCGACGACTCTGAAATCCCAGCTAATGACATATGATATCCTGAAGTAAACCTCACAAGCTGCTCACAACTATAAGGGTTGATAGTTGCTTAAGAATACCTCCATAACCTATATCAGAGGCATCAGTTTCTACAATCATAAAGGCTTCAGGATTGGAAATCCCTAGACATGAAAGATTTTAGACTAGACTTTTAATCTTCCTAACACTATGGGTTTGCTCTTCACTCCAAGGCGAGGGATTCTTCCTAAGTCTCTTCCTAGGTGGTTCAATGAATGGTAGAAAACCTTCGGAGGAAAGCAAGGCAACCTCCCTCAAAGATTCTTGTAGAAGTTTGATGAATTTTAAGTTATTCAGAAGATTTCAACCTTGCCCGCACACATTAAGATGTGCAAGTCCTTCATCCAGAAAAGGATATCATATGTCATTAGCTGGGATTTTAGAGTCGTCAAATTCGAGCGGATCAGGTATTTATTCAAAGAGATAAATATCAAAGGATGGGTTCCCAAACCCAAAGTAATGGACAAAGGAAAGTCCCCCGTCAAGATGTAGCAGTCCAAGGAAGATCTCAAGAAGAAACTGAAGCAGGCCCTTCTAAACCTCGATAAGCAGGACGATGTTGCCATCATGCAGCTCTCGAAGAAGCAGGCTCCTTTGAAGAATCCAACAATTAGGATATGTGTTATCCAAAAGGAATAGTGCAGGCTTATCAAGATCCCTATTACGAATAGGAAATAGACATTTAAAGGAAAGTAGAGGTTCAAAGAACCGGAATTACTTTTCTTAGAAGGAAGTTTTGCTATTCCTAAAAGGAGTCTTGTTGAAGTACTATTATATGAAAAATAGGACTTCTCCAGTAGCGGAAAATCTAAGGAACTATATTTCTTTTGGTGGGTATGCCCACTTTTGTCATGTGAGTGCTTACTTTATCACTACTTTCCAAAAGGAAAGAAAAACTGATAAGCACGCTGCTGTCCCTATCTTAGAATAGGTCCCACCACGTAACCTTTATTTTGTCGGCTATATCTGAGTTGTCCACCTATAGGCACGAGATGCCTTCACCATTATTTGAGGTCTATTTAAGACTTTCATTTGGAACATAGATGGTGTTAGACATTTCAGAAATTTTACCCTCTCTCTCTCTAGAAAATTTCCCCACTCTCTCCCTCTCCATTGTAATCTTTCCTACCGTTGTATTTCTCCCATGTTTTCTAAAATAAACTCCTTTTAAGTAAGTCTTTTATTTTAATTTAAAGTTTTATTTAATTATTCACTAATTAGAATCCCAAAAGATCCGCTCAGGACAAGCCCTTTTCCCTTTTCTAATTGTAGAATGAATGCCATTAAAATCATCCACATAAGGTTTCAACTGATTTATGGAAGGCAATCCCAAAATGATATCCTCATTTATATTTTCAGTAATAACAAAATCATTTGTAAAATAAATATTATTATTACAAATGTGAGCTTTACTGAGTTTATAATTAATATGCATATGTTCCCCTATTGCAGAGTATAAACAGATTGTACATTTTTCTAAGTACTTAAGAGGAATGAGACCTTTAACAATACAGTTCCGGTTTGCGCCACTGTCAAGCAGTGTAATTTTATTAAGAACTAAGTCTTTGCCTACCACCATTTTAATAGAGATATGTTGACTTAGATATTTGATGGTAGAGACGGTAGGATGAGGCGCTTGAGGGGGCTCGGATCCTTCTGGATCTTCACCTGGGAATCCCGATTCTACAAGATGATCAGAGTTAGGTAAAGAAACAAATTTTCCTTTATCCTGTTGGAAAGAAACGTCTCTAAGTACTTTATCTGCTAGAGTATTCAATTTGATTTTTCCTAGACGAGCCTTGATATCCTTAACTTCTCGTTTAAGGGAATTGACTTCTGCACGAAGATCAACAGCCGAAGGTTCAATAGGTTTATCAAACGTAGATAGGACATGCTTTATGCTAAAAGGTTCTACAGACCTAGACGGTTTCTTATCTCCTTGAGAGCTAATGAGGAGGGTTAGGCTCTAACGTACTACTGCTAGTACTCGCCTTGGATGAAGTGGGAACCGGGGAAAAAAAACAAACTTCTCTTTTGCTTCTTCTATTTTTTGCGAAACAGTATATAAAAGTCAGTTGGTGTAATTGTTTTGTTCAATTACTTTATCTAAATCCTTATTTAAAGCAGTAAGATTAGGTTTTTCACTCTTTAATTTAAAAGGTGAAGCAGTAACAATTTCATTGGCATGAGGGATTTTGATTCCTTCAAGAGGGGGAATGGTAGACTCTACAACTTTGTTAGTCTGAGTATACCTTTTGTTAACAAGAATAGAAAGAGACTCTTTTTCCTCATCCAATTTTCCAGTGATTTGAAACCATTTAAAAAATTCAATATAACATTTTAAACATTTCATGTCATAAGTCCGTTCTTTTGAAAATAAAGATTTTTGGTCTCGAGAAAAGGTATTTGCATACCACAATGTTTTGACTCTATTCTTTGATGCCATCCTAAGAGCTTTTAAAGACTTCATGTCTGTGAAAAATTCACTATCAGTACTTATAACTCCCAAGCCAGGGTCTATATAGTGCCTTGGTGGCTCCATGTCTGACTCTGTGGGACTGCTAGGTTCCTGGACCTTAGGTTTGTAAAAAACTTTGGGGATTTCCCCTGAAAAATCTACTCCACTAACTTGACCCTTTTCAGAAGAGCGAAAAGAATGGCAACGCGAATATAACTGTTCCTCTGGGGGTTTGGAAGAGGTGGAAGCAGAGGCGAAACTTCTACGAGCTCGAATGTCGAGAAATTTAAGATCGACTGAACCATCCGAGTTCTGGATGATCCGTTCAATCTGTCATTTCTCCGGATGAGAGGGTAACGACTTAGTAATGGCTTCAAAATGCCAATCGTTATTGGCAAGGAGGTCATTCCATTTTAGACTCTGGGGCACAAAGACAGTAGTATGATCATGATTTGCTTCCATAAGCAAAGTAATGCCTTTTACACTCTCGATTCTAGCCTTCAGAGCTAGAGAGGTTCCCATGAGTCTGCAATAGACTCTGTAAATAACATCTAATTCTCTAGTCTTAGATTTACTATTCATATTTTTTTTTTTAATATTAAGAGTCAAAGTATCCATAACATTTGGATCATTAATATCAACAGAGAAATTAGGATAGCAATTAAAGTAAATAGGGCCATCAGCTAAGTTGCTTTCAAGAGCCCCTAACAGAGAATCATCAAAATTCAAAAATCTTGCATCACACAATAAAGCACAAACAAGAATATTAAGACCCTTTCCAAAAAGGGGTTTGACAGCAACTTGAACAAGTCCAATATGTAGATAATTAAACTGAGATTTATATCTGATTATGTCTTCTTCATGTAACAATTTATAATTTCTAAGGTATTATTATAACTACAATAGACTCGCAAGTCTTGATGTTATGCTTTTTAACGAAAGAAAAATTACCTAATTGGTAAATCTTTGAAAAAGGTTCTTCTGAAATACTCTAGTTTTGCAAAGTACTTTCAGTTAAGGCAATCTGAGTTTCCCTAGAAGTCAAGTTTACACTATTTAAAACATTTTGGTTATTCATTTTTAAAATTTATCATGAAAGGTAAAAGGGGATAAAGGAACCGTGTGTTGATTGTCCTGTAAATATAAGTTGTCTTCCTCCATATGTAAAAAGGTCAGAACGCACCCTTCTTTATAGACTTATAGAGATAAACGCGCTTTCACGTCTTCTTAACCCGAAATGGCTGGGGAGAGGAAAGGTTCCTGTTTTTGAGGGTACTCCCGGGAACAGATCCAGTGGAGACGGGGTGGGGCCTGTAGCTCAGAGGATTAGAGCACGTGGCTACGAACCACGGTGTCGGGGGTTCGAATCCCAATATGAAACTTTATACACCTTAAAGTTCATATGACGAAAGAGATATTTTTGAGGTCCTCTGTTATAGCCATTTCTGTACATTCAATGTACTTTACGGATAGAGGAATACATAGAGTTGAACATAATAAAATAAGAAATTGAAAGATTTCGTTGAAGTTATTCATTTGGAAATTTCTCGAAAAGCTTGAACGTGGAAAATATACCGGATTCAATTGGTCGATTCAAATTGGAATTGTCAAGTCATCCATAACTATCTAGTCAAAACAAGAATTCATTTTGGTCGAACCGCCTAGTTTGCTAATGCGTTCCCCGACCGGAGAAGTCATTTTTGGAGGAGAAACTATGTGTTTTTGGGATCTGCGTGCTCCATGGTTAGAGCCTCTAAGGGGTCCAAATGGGTTAGACTTGAGTAGGTTGAAAAAAGATATACAACCTTGGCAGGAACGGCGTTTCGCGGAAAATGTAGATTTTGAAGAAGAGTATTTGACTTTCATTTATTTTGATTAAGTTTTTTTTAATTGGAGTAGTATGACTATGTTACTATTGCCAGGCGGATTTGGTCAGGGAGATGCAGAAATAGTCCTTCAAGATCCATTACGTGTCCAAGGACTTTTGTTCTTTTTGGCATCTGTTATTTTGGCACAAATCTTTTTGGTTCTTAAAAAGAAACAGTTCGAGAAGGTTCAATTGGCCGAAATGAATTTCTAGATTCGCAGATTTATCGATATCAAGTACGTAAAAAGAACCAAATTCTTGTTGGCGATTATTTATGATCAAAAAATGAAATTCTGAAAACTCCTTTGTCTTATTTATACTCTTCTTCAAAATCTACATACTATGTGGTATAA
>JAOTQR010123978.1:0-23341 GCA_025774065.1 Solanum ossicruentum
GTCACAGTGGATCTTTGAATCTTCCTTTTATTTCTTCAATTTTAGACTTTGTATCAAATATTATGAGACAACTTTGTATCTTATTTTGAGACTACTGTATTTACTCTTCCACACTACTTTAGATGCCCTTGTATTCATGACTCCAGGTTTTGGGATTGTTTATAACATATTGTGGTGATTTACTCTTTATTTCATTCTTCTTTAGTCGTGATTTAATTCTTGGTACATGACATTCCTCTGGTGAGTTAGAAGAGTCTGAGCACCCAGAGGATGTTTCCTTGATAGCTCTGAAGAAAGATGAGGAAATCATCAACCAAATGTTTATTCATGGCAAAGTCTGAGAATGGTGATGAATCTGAGGAAGAGATAACCCTATCTGATTTTAAGTAAAATTTGCATAGTCTTTCTGTTAAGAAGTTGAGGAAGTTAGCTGGTATTCTTATTGATTCAATAACTGAGTTAACTACCAAAAAGGATGTGTTAAATAACTAATTAGATCTTGTTCAAGATGAAAAGATTTCCCTAGTTTCTCAGTTATCTAAAGTTGAAAAATGTGTGTTAGATCTGAAATTAGAGAATATGATTCTTTGTGAAAAGCTGAATGAAGAGAAAGGGTTATCTCAGAGGTAAAGAAAATGCTAGTTGTTTGCTCCACTGGAAAAGAAAAGTGTTAATTACCCCCCTTATATGCATATTGGGAACTCTGTTAAAATTGGTTCCTCAGACTAATGAGTGAGCTCTTGCAGGTAGTGTAGGAAGCAACAACCAATGTTGGTACATGGAGAGTGGCTGCTCAAAGAATAAGAATAGAGATGTTGGAAGCTTTCTTTTACTCAAATCACTTCAAGGTGGAGGTGTTTCTTTTGGAAATATCAAAAAGGGATGCATTCTTGGTATTAACAGGATTGGAAAGTCACTGGATCACTCAATTGAAAATGTCTATTATGTCAATGGACTGAAATTCAGTTTATTGAGTGTATCTCAAATTTGTTACAAAGGGAATAAGGTAAGATACTGCTTAGAAAATTGTATTGTCGCCAATATGGATTCCAAGGAAGTGTTCTTGTGGAAAAAAGACAGAAGAACATGTATATGGCTGATCTAGAATATATATAAGGAAATGATCTTACATGTTTTAGTGCTCAAAGTGAGAATGTAGAACTTTGACACAAAAGACATGGTCTTATCAGTTCTTCATTACTGAACAAACTTACTCAAAGGACTTGATCTGTGGGCTTCCAAAGGTAAAGTTTGCTAAAAACAAAGTGTGAGGTATGTGATAAAGGAAAACAAACCAGATCCTCCTTCAAGCAAAAGAACCATGTTAGCACTACCACACCACTGGAGTTAATTCATGTGGATCTACGTGGGCCACTGAAGATTCCGATCAAGGGAGGAGAGAAGTATATCATAGTGATTGTGGATAATTATTCATGGTTTACTTGCACTATGTTCTTAAGGTCCAAGGATGAAGCCTATGAAGAATTTGTGATCTTTGCTAAGATGATACAGACAAAGTTTAATCTTAAGATAGTAGGTATAAGGTCTGACCATGCAACTAAGTTTTAACATATAAGGATGGATACCTTCTAAGCTTAAAATAGAAACCATCACAACTTCTCAGCTCCTAGAAATACTCAACAAAATGGTGTGTACAAAGGAAGAATAGAACTTTCTGGATATTGCTAGGAGAATGCTAATTGATTCTGGACTTCCAAAAAGCTTTTGGGCTGAAGACATAAATAATGCATTCTATGTGACCAACAGGTGCTTGATCAGGTCAGTTCTAAAAAAATCACCCTATTAGATGCTTAACATCAGGAAGCCTAAAGTGAGTTCATTAAGGGCTTTTGGTGTCAAATGCTTTGTTCTCAACAATGGCAAGGATGATTTGGTCAAATTTGATGCAAGAAGTGATGAAGTTGTTTTTGTTGTCTATTCAAGTTCCAGCAAGGGTTATAGAATCCACAACAAAAGGACACTATGCATTAAAGAAAGCATCCATGTGATTCTTGATGAGTCTGGTGAACTTAAAAAATTAAAAGATGAAATGAGAATTGATTTGAAGAATTGCTGCAATTCCATAAGGATGGTATCGATGCTCATCAAAATGGATATGGAAACTTGGAGAATACTAACCTTGATTTTGATAATACAAGTGATGAAAGTGTTCCTGATGGGGGACCTGGTCCTTTACCAGTTGTTGATAATGAACAAAGCATTGTTAAACAACCTAAAAATGTTGATGATTGAGAGGCTGTTACTAATGATGAGGAACAAAATTAGGTTCTTATGACATCAGATTTGCTTATGCCCTGGATAATCTTATCTCACCTTTGGATTTTTCACTACAAACCAGATCCAAGATAAGGAACATGGTTACTTTTTCAAATTTTGTCTCCTCTATTGAGCCTAAAAATATGGAAGGAGCTCTTGAGGATGCTAATTGAGTGAATTCTATGTAGGAAGAATTGCACAAATTTAACAAAAGAAAAGTATCTCACCTGATCGCAAAGCCATCCGATAGAACAATTATTGGAACTAGGTAGGTCTTCAGGAACAAGGTGGATGAACTTGGAGCTATTGTTCATAACAAGTCAAGGTTGGTGGTTGAAGGATACAACTAGAAAGAAAGAATTGATTATGATGAGACATTTTGTCACGATCCAAGCCTAGGGCCTAGACATGATATGGTGAATGGGAAGCCCGAAGGAATCCCAGAAAAGCCTCTAAACATGTCATTACAAATCATTGGTCCCAGATGCATATAAAACATTAAAGAGCAAGAATAGGAGCAAATGGGCTAATGGAAAAGCTTGCGCAATATCATAGTCAAAAGACAAGAGTTAAAGTCATATCATAGATACATAACATGTCCAACAACCACCTCTAATACATAGATAAGAGCGGGACCAAGACAAGCAACCAGGCTCACCCTCACAGTCAAAATAGATAATAAAGAAAAATGTCTCAATACATAATAAGAGCAACATAGACTATGGTCCCCGAAGTGGAGGACTCACCAACTAGTTTGAGTAGTATCGAACTAGTCGCGTGGAGGAAGTGGATGATTCCTACATGGTGATATCATGTAGGAAAGAGTATGCATTAGTATGCTTGAATGTACTAAGTATGAAGGATGCAATGCAACGAGAGATAGACATCATATCAAAATGCATAACAATAGGAAATAGACATGAAACAACAATATGACATATATGATCAATGCTTAAGTAAAACATGCTTAAGAAACTCATGCTTATATAGGATAGCATATGTGATGAAAAGTCCAAGCTAGATTTCCAAAGTACAAACCCCTCAGTAGGTTGGTTATGATGCCACCCATCACCCAGGTGCCAAGGTACAAACCCCTTGATAGGTTACCAAGGTACAAACCCCTTGATAGGTTACCAAGGTACAAACCCCTTGATAGGTTACCAAGGTACAAACCCTTGATAGGTTAGTGATGATGCCATCGTCACTTTGGTGCCAAGGTACAAACCCCTTGATTGGTTAGAGGATGGTCACACCCTACCTCCCATGGTGATTAAGGCATACCCCTCAATTGCGTATGGTCAATCCAACTCTATATAGAGAGATATCATATACATACTTTCCTTCTATCATCATCATAATGTCCTATACATACTCTTCTTTCATCAATATATATATATATACACATCATTCATAACATAACACATGCTTTGGACCTTCAATTCCTCAAAAAACCATGATCGGATATTTTATCAAATATTTGGCGGGTGTGTAATGGGGGTATAAAACTATGCAACTTAGAGATGAAGTCATACAAGAAAATCCATTGTAAAACCATCAATACGAACCTTGCAACACCCTCAAGCAATATACATCACAACATCTCATCAAATCTTACAATAGATCCAAGATTTATAGCTCACAGCATAGCAAAATATTCACAACTTTAGATAATTTTAACATAATTCATAGACATGTTCATACTAGTAAACCCATTTGTGAAATCAATTTTGAATCATGCAAACTGACTAAAAAGGAGTTTAGGGCACCATGGGTGGAAGGACCCAATGGTTGAAACCCACATACCTTAGGTCTAGAGTTGCTTGGAACTGAGATTGGGAAGAATGGAGGCTTGGAGATGATTTTGGAATCAAATATTGTTTTGGGTTCCCTTGAAACTGAATTGGGGCTTGATGGAGGCTTTTGAGAGAATTGAGAGTGTATTTGAGATGAGAGTAATGAGTATGATCTTTTGGAATATTGTTTAGGTCTTTTAGAATGGTTAAGATATTATTGGAAGTCTAAAAAAGGCATTAGAGTAATTAGCATTTATAAAGGTGTCATTAGTAAATGGATGGAAAATTTGGCAAAGTGTAGCCTCACTAGAGGCTTGACTGGTCGTGTGGCACTCCATGGGTCGTGTGGAGTTCCCGTGAGACAAGACTGAGACAGAAAAATGGAATCGGAACACTTGAGAAAAAGTTAGCATTGACGTCACTTTGACGGACCACTTCACGGGTCGTGTGGTGCTTCACAGTCCATTTAGTGGTCCGTTGCACCACACATAGTACAGAAAATGAGACCAGGCCACTCATGCCCAGGTGCCATGGGTCGTCACCCTCCACACGGCCAGTCAATAGTGCCCATGGCACCACCCTTAGCCTATTTTCCCCAAGTCTAACAAGCTTCCTTTGGCACACCTTGTGGCCATCCACACGGTCAATGGCGAGCCATTGGCCGTGTCAACTTACCTAGTGCCAAAAGTGGCCTTTTCGAACCCCAGCTGCCCCAAATGGCCCTTCAAAGGCCACACTGGCCATCAAGTTGTCCGTTTGACACCACTGCATAAGAGGGTCTCACAAAAATGATCAAAACTCCTTCATCCGATATCGGAATGAGGTGAAACAAAGTGCGTTGTGAAGCTAAATTAAAGGGCTTCCCTTTTATATGGCATAACATGGTCTTTTCAAGCCCCAAGTCATCGAAACGGCCCGTCCAAGGAAACACTACCTGTCAAACTATACGTGTGACATCACTGCACATAAGGGTCTCACGAAAATGGTCATAAATCCCTCATTTGACCTTGGAATGAGGTTAAACCAAGTGATTTGGAAATCTAACTAGAAGGGCTTTCATTTAACATGCCATGGGCCACCCATTTCATAATTTTCTAAAAGTTATGCTTGTTTAAAGTTGACCCTTGCATGAACCATTAGCCAAAACTCAACTCTTAGGGAAGTCTTGAACTCGTTTATGTACTAGGAGTCTCCATGAACCTAATACACCCCAAACCTAACCAAATGAGGTTTGAAACATGGATGCATAATAACATAGAGTTATGGGGTGTCACACATTTGCTTCCGTTGTAAGAATAGAAGCCATCAAGATTCTCATAGCATCTACAACATTTATGGGTTTCAAACTCTATCAAATGGATGTCAAGAGTTCCTTGTTGGACTTCCTCGCTAAAAGAGGAAGTGTTTGTCAAAAAACCTCCTAGCTTTGAAGATGTTGATCACCCCGACCATGTATTCAAATTGGATAAGGCTTTGTATAGGCTGAAACTAGCACCCAGAGCATAGTATGAAAGGTTGTCTAAACTCCTTCTAGAGAATGGTTTCAAAAGAGGTCAAATAGAGAACATTTTGTTTTTGAAGACAAAAGGAGAGGACCTGCTCATCATACAAGTCTATGTTGATGATATTATCTTTGGCGCTACTTTAGAGTCTATTTGTGGAGAATTCTCAAAGATGATGGGAAGTGAACTCGAAATAGGCATGATGGGTGAATTGAGTTTCTTTTTGGGTTTGCAAATTAAGAAAACTTCTGAAAAAATCTTAATTAGTTAAGACAAGTACATCAAAGAACTGCTGAAGAAGTTCAAAATGAAGGATTCTAAGCCAATAGAAGCTCCAATGGGAACCAACTCAAATCTAGATATGTACGAATCTGCTCCCTCAGTGAATGAGATCATGTATAGAGGGATAATTAGTTCACTATTGTACTTGACTGCAAGCTGTCCTGATATTGTTTTTAGCATTAGAATGTCTGCTAGGTTTCAATGTAAGCCCAAGGAGTCCCACGTGAAGGCAACAAAAAGAGTCCTATCTTGAAGAAACCATGGGACCTGATCCTTTACTATTCAACAGGTGATTCTTTTTAGTTGATTAGCTACGCCTGTGTTGATTATGCTAGATATCAAGTTGGTAAAAAGAGCACCTCTGGAATGACTTACTTTCTTGGATTATGTCTTGTAACTTGGGGAACGAAAGAAACAAAATTCAGTTACCTTTCAACTTCTTAAGCTGATTATGTAGTTGTTGCCTCTTGTGGTTCTCAATTGTTATAGATAAAATAGCTACTAAAGAATTCTGGTGCACACACTATTTCATTGTTGTGTGGAGAACACAAGTGCTTTCAATATGGCAAAGAATCTAGTTCATCACAAGTGGACAAAGCATATTGATGTGAGACATGACTTCCTTAGGGGCAATGTTGAAAAGGAAAATATCTGCATACAATTTTGAAAGACTAATGACCAAATAACAGATATCTTTATAAAGGCTTTGAGTAGACATCAATTTGAGAAAAATAGGTCGAAGCTAGGGATGTTGAAGCTGGAATGAAATCTTGGTTTTTGGATACAAATCAATTTCTTTTTGGCTATGATCAGAAGAACAAATTTCCTTTTATTTTTGTAATACTTTCTGTGGTAAAGACAATACTTGTACCTTTTTTTAGGTATACAGTCATAAATGATTTTATCGAAATAGCAAAAAGATGGAAAACAGTTTTTGAGCAACACCTGAAATATAGAAGGATCTGCCCCTTTTATTAAGGTATGCACTCTCTTCATTACATTTGCTTTGAAATTGAGAACCATAATTACTGCTCTATGTCAGCTCATATTAGTCTTGTAAAGATGATCCGTCCCTCTGCACTTTCTAATGTACCTAGAAACTTTCTGTTTACTTATTCTTCCCCTTTGCGAAGCTAAAAGGTTTCATAGGACCTTATATTTTTTAGTTCCTCTTTGAGTTTCTTAGAAATTTTAAAAAATTCATCTTCTCTCTTCAATTTTCTGCAGATTAGTTCCTTTTGTTTTAATAAAAAATGTTCCAACCTTTGATCTCAAATAAGAATATGCTCCAAGCCCTAAATGAAATACTTATTTATTGGTGCCAATCATGAGAATCCTAGTTCTTCTTCCCAAAACTCTTTCACGGAAACCAGTAAAATAAACCTTCAATGTCTTTCATGAGAAACCAGTAAAATAGACCTTGTGCCAATCATGAGAATCCCAGTTCTTCTTCCCGAAACTCCTCCCAATATCCATTTCCCCTAATTTTGAACAACTTATGTTTCTTTTGAGGTGGTATTACACTTTCCTAATCTCAGCATGGCAAATGTTGTAGCCGATGCTTTTAATAGGCTATCTATATGTAGTATGGCACATGTTGATGAGGGAAAGAAACAATTGGTAAAAGATATTCATTGCTTGACAAGATTGGGTGTTAGGTTGGCTGACTTTAATGATGGTGGCATTCATGTTCAAAATGAGATTGAGTCTTCTATAGTTGTTAATGTCAAGGCAAAACAAGACCTGGATTCATCTTTAGTTGAGTTGAACAAGTTGGTTGCCGAAAAGAAGGTTGAAGTTTTTTTCTCCCAAGGCGGAGATAGTGTACACCAATATCAAGGTCGGCTGTGTGTTCCCAATGTTGATGGTCTTATAGAGGTGATCATGAGTGAAGCCCATAACTCTCACTATACTATACATTCGAGATCTACCAAAATGTATCAGGACTTGAGGGAAGTATATTGGTTGCGTGGTATGAAGAAGGACATAGCAAAATTTGTATCCGAGTGTCCTAGTTGGCCATAAGTGAAGATGGAACATCAAAGGCCTGTTGGTTTAGCTCAATATATTGAGATTCCTACTTGGAAGTGGAAAAATGTGAATATGGACTTTGTGGTTTGTTTGCCCCGTAATCGAAAGCAATTTGATTCTATTTGGGTTATTGTTGATAGGATGACCAAATCGGCTCATTTTCGACAGATCAAGACTACCATGAATGTCATAGATTATGCAAGATTGTATATCCAAGAGTTGGTTATATTGCATAGTGAGTTGGTTAGATTGCATGGTGTGCCTATATCTGTTATATCAGATTGTGGCACCCAATTTACCTCTCACTTTTGGATATCATTTAAAAAATGCCTTAGCACTACGGTGACGCTAAGTACCACTTTACATCCTCAAACTAATGGACAAGATGAAAGGACAATTCAAACTCTGGAGGACATGTTGAGGGCATGCGTGTTAGAATTCAAGGGAAGTTGGGATGATCGTCTACCACATATTATATTTTCCTTCAATCATAGTTTTCATGCCAGCATTGTTATGGCAACACTTGAGGCTCTATATGGGAAACGATGGAGATCCTCAACGGGGTGGTTCGAGCTGGGTGAGATGGCATTGATTGGCTAGGATTTACTATTGGAGGCCATAGAAAAGGTGAAGTTGATTAGGGAAAGGTTGAAGACGGCTCAAAGTCACCAAAAGTCATATTCGTATGTTAGGAAGAGAGATCTTTAGTTCCTTGTTGGTGATTGAATATATATGAAGGTTTTACCTATGGAATGTGTAATGCATTTCACCTAAAAGGGAAAGTTAAGCCCCCACTATGTAAGTCCTTATGAGATAGGTGAATGAATTGGTAAGGTAGCCTATAGATTGGATTTGGCTTTGGATATGAGTTCTATTCACCCTGTTTTCCATATGTCAATGTTGAGGAAATTTATTGGTGATCCTAGTTCGATTGTACCCTTGAAAGGTGTTGAGGTTGAATAGAGCTTGTCATATGAAGAGGTTTCCATTGAACAGAGCTTTTCATATGAAGAGGTTTCAGTGAAATTTTGGATAGGCAAGTAAAGCTGCTTTGTAACAAGGATGTGGTTTCGGTTAATGTGGTTTGGAGGAATCAATATACGGAGAGTACTACATAGGAGGCAGAGACGGACATGATGAGACGATATCCCTATCTTTTCCAATCTACTCAAGCCTAAGGTATTAGGTTTTTCCAATTCTAAATGGTCCTAGTTCTTTCACTCTTATGTTTCATGACATGACATGCATATATGTGCACAAAAATGATTTAATGGGTGTTTTGGTATGAGTTTAAATGATTTTATGATTTTAAGGAAATGACTTATGCATTGTGTTCCCATGTTGAAATGTTTCATGATCAAGTCAAGTCTTTCAAGCTAGTCTGTTTCTCATTCGAGGACGAATGTTCCCAAAGGGGAGATGATGTAAGGACCCAAATCATGTGAGACCTTATTGATGCTTAAAATCTAGTTTTCGGAAGTTTGTCACTAATACGGTACTTGTGTATAGCTTTGTGTAGCTTAATAAGGGATTTCAGGCTTGGTGGCCCTTTGTGACACCTCCCACAAGTCGTAGTCCTCACTACTAGCTGTGGAAGAGGCTCTTGGAAGGTGCCATAGCCTTCAAGCCAAAAGAATGGCTAAGGTAGACACTAGGAGACCATGTATGGGTCATGCAACCCATTGATGTGCTGTAAAAATAAAGCACATTTGGTGCCTAAAACAAGAGATTTTGTGAGTTTTTAATGCAAGTTTTTATAGTTTTTATGTGTTTTTGTGTTGTTCTTGCATAAAAGTTAGGTTGACATGATTTTGGAGGAAAATTACAGATTTTGCTGAAGTATAGGACATACGAGTTCACCTACAAGTCTAGTCCAAGCTACGAGTCATATGGTGTTATCGTAGCAAGAAATAGAGACCAAAAATCCAAAATCTGCTAAGTGGTGGTCAACCCTATGAGACTATCCTACGAGTCGTAAGTCTCACTATGACTCTTATAGGTGTACTTGTAGCAGGAAACAGAAAGCCCAAACTTTGCATCAAATACTGAAGACCTAGACTACGAGAGAAGCACATGAGTTGTAGCCCAAGCAACGATTCGTACCAGCGGGTCATACCAGTTGATTCCAAAATGCCAAGAATTGATACGTAACCTCGAATATGACTCGTAGATCACCCTACGAATCACACCTGTGAGATGTACCAGCTGCCAACTGTCTTTTCTATGTAATTTTTAGGGTTAAACTTGTAACTACCGTAAATACTTTATGTAGGGTTTTATTAGAGGATTCCAACTTTTAGACATTCAATGTGCCTTTGAATATTCTCTCAAGAATATTTTAAGGGTTTTAGAAAAGTTCTTCATTTTTCTCTTGGAAAACCCACTTTTGGGGATTGCAAATCTTACTTTGTACTCATAGTCAATCTACCAAGCTTGTGGTTTGCAGCCTGTGGTGTCTTCAATCTTCAATGCTTTGAGTAAAATTCTCAACTATGTCTTGCATTCGCATCTTTGTTGGTTTTGCCTTAGCCAAGAGTAGCTAAGCACCCCTAACTTGGGGTTGTGGGAACCATGGGTAGTTGACTTGAGATGACCTAGGTTTGTGCATTTTTATGATTGTGGTTTTGTATATATTATCTACTTTCCTTCATTATGATTGTTGTTTGGTGGTGGCCAACACCAAATCCCATCTACTATCACAATCCCGACCAAGATAGTGACAAATAGGAAAAGATAAGTAGATGACAGGATTCGATTAATGTATTCTTGTTTAATTAACAAAACCTAACCAAGGGGATGTTGACTAGGCAATAGGTAACGGTTAGTTGGTACGCCATGGTTGCCGACCAAGCGCCATCATGAAATTCAACCTTCACCTTCACAAGAGGGCTGGAAGAACCTAAGTTACCGTCCTACATGTGAATCTCTAGTTGTAGTTATGTTTATCTAGGTTAATCGAGTCAACGAACCATGGGGAACACAATTCCCAAGTTGTCCGTAAAATTGAGTGTTTTCTCACATTGTAGTGTAGTGTCTATTTATTTTTGTTCTTGAATCACAAAAATCCTCCCTTTTAGAGATTTTATTTATCTATACTTGAAATGATTGGTAGTGAAGTCTTGTAGTCAAACCCTGTATTCCTTGTGGATTCGACCTTAATCTTTGGTTAGGTTAATTGCTGACAGTGACAACTTTCTTATTGGAGCGTGACCATCATCACCCACCCCGAGCTATGGTGGGACCTTGTGAAAGCTACCACAAGCCGTAGTGGGGGTGTTTTGTGAAACTGTCTTCCCAAAAATAGGATTCTAAGTACGATACTGCCATCTCGAAACTTTGGATATTTGTATGGACCGTTGTATGATTAGTGCACCTTTGTATGGACCGTGAAGCCTTCAGTGGAAATGTCCTTAGTCTGAAACTTTGCTAAGTGTTAGACGACCCTTACCATGGACCCTTTTACGAGCCATGGTGCCATACCACGAGACCCCTGCGCATTTTTAGTGCTTGCTCCATTAATTGCTTCCTCATAAATTTTTTTATTTTTAAGGGTCATTTTTGACTTTTGAACCTATCATAAACCCCAGAAAAGACCTTTACTCTATCATCCTAATTCAAATTCATTCATTGCACATAGAAATCTAGAAATTTCTCTCTTCTAAGAACTCCTTTTAAGTGTGACATTAAAGATTCAACTTGGGAATTAAAGGAGGGCCTTCTTCTCAAATGAATTTCTCCTTGATTCTTCTTGTTATCTAATGTATTTGGGATTGATTCATGATTTCTTTCAATCATGAAGAATCTTAACACTTCTTACTTCGTAAATTATGAAGTTCAAGATTATTTTGAATATGGGTCTGTTAAATTAGTGTTAATTTGATTAAATTGAGATATTGGCTGTATTTAATTAATCTTTTTAAAGAAAGCCCTAATATATTGAATTGCATTGATATCATGAATGTTTGAATATGCATGTCAATTTAAATGTTGAATCTAGGCATGGGTAATTTCAAGTATGCTTTAATTGATGATTTCTTCATGAATTTACTATGATTCACTATATTATAATGATTTAACTATGTACTCTTAGTACCCACGCTATTCTCTCATCCATTCATGGCATTCGCATGCATGAATATTGATTTTCATGAGATTTATAATGTGGGTTAAGACCCAATTATGATTATGACCATGTTTTCAAGACAAGTATGATTATGATATGACATATGATCACATAATGTCTATGATATGGCTCTTTGAGAAATTATGGGTGTTTACACCAACTTGTACAAGTATGAATGAGCTAAGTATGAACATGAAGTATGTTTTGGCTCTTTATCCCAAGTATGCATGATTATGAAGTATGTTTTGGTTTTGAGCCTAACTATGGGTGAAAATGATTCGAAAGGACGTTTGCCTCTTTTGATAGAATGTATATATATATATGTATTCTCTTAGGAGGATGACTTAGCATCAAGTGGACTTTTATGATTGGGGCTATCCCTAAGAGCCCTTATATAATCCTCAAGTCCCATAACTATGTGCCAAACACAGATTCATGTTTTATGCCCCTTTATAGATGATTATGTTATGCTCATATAAATCCTTACCGAAATGGAAGGCCCGTAGGTTAGGTTACTTCTAGGAAATGGGAGGCTTGTAAGGAGAAGTATGATCTACATTTAGCAAGTAGATCACCTCTTCCTTTGGTGTGGGAAAGACATCGGAATTCCATGTAATAGCTCGTATGGTCTAGATGTCGGTTGATGTCATATCCCCGTATATTGAAGTATTATGGCGTTCATGCATCATGGATTTCATGACATATTGCTATTATATTCTATCCCATATACTTCTTTCTATATATGTTAATATGTTCATCTAACATTAAATTACAGGTTAATATGTTCATAAGAATTTGCAGCCTCATACTTAGTACATTCAAATGTACTAACATATACTCTTTGCCTACATGATCTCTAACCATGTAGGGACTGGAGGCTATCATGTTCCATCTCTTAACGACTAGCTTGATTGATAAAGAGTTACTTGTAGTGAGTCCTATCATCTAAGGACAAACCACCTTCTACCTACCTCTTATGTTATGACGCTTTACGTCTTTACTTTGAGGGTGAGCTTAGAACATGTCTCGCTCCCATCTTAATCGAAGACATAGAGGCATTGTTGGACATCATGTAAACTCTATGTACAGGCTTGTTATGTGTTATGCTATTTGCTTGTAAGGACTATGTAACAACCCCAAAAAGTGCCTGAAAATGTGTCTCGGAAATGCCTGAAATTTTAATTTCCATATATCTAAAAATTCGTTCACTATTTCAGAAATTTGACTTCATATTCTTGTTTGGGGGGTCAAACTGAGTGGAAAATGGGTCTAAACCGAATTTTAGAGCAACCATATCAAAATTCGAAAATCGCAAAAACGCGATTTAGGAGGGGTCAACATTGAAGGGGCATATCTCTTAGCACACAAAGAACTGGGTGGGCTACAACCTATCAAATTAAAGCACATTAAGTTGGCTTTCCAATGCATTTGGTTTTACCCCATTCCACTACAAGATAAAAGACTTTTAACAATCATTTCTCAACGAAAGGAAATGATCTGGTCATTATAAAAACACTTATAGTGACAAATTTTTTTCGATCGTTATAAATATACTTCTGGTGACCAAAATTTTTTTCAATCGTTATAAATACACTTGTAGTGACCAATTTTTTTCTGGTCATTGTAAATACACTTATAGTGACCAAATCTTTTTTGGTCATTCAAGACAAATTTTAATCTAAGAAAATTTAAAAAGCTTTACGTGACATATAATCAACAATAATTAAAAAAATCATATTTTTTATTATTAAAAATTTAAGATGATATAATTGATTTGTATCTCATAATAGTTTTAATGATATTGAATTATTTATGTTAGGTTAATATCATTAGTATAAAAAGTGAAACTAAAAAAAGTTGGTGGTTTTATACATGAAGCAATGTGAAAAAAGTCAACAACTTAAGGTGCAAAATACAAAACAAACATATTAACTAGAAAGCCCAACTTTCTTTTTATTTGGTTGTGAAAACAGAAATAAATTTTATATTTTATTGTGGTTAATCTTTGATTTTGCAAAAAAAAAAAAGAAATAGTTATTAGGAGTATTATTAATAATTTTACATGAAGTTTTTATACTTGTCTTTTGATAGATCATGTAGTTTGAAGAACTCATTCTCAGAGAAAGTGTAAAGAAGTATAAGCGACAGAAAATTTTCAAGTACAAGAAGAATGCATTTCATATTTCAAAAATTATTTAAGGATATTCTAGTTTTTCATTTATTAAGAGTTAAAAAATATAATATTATACAAATTTAAATGTCTATATTTTTGTAACTTTACGCAATATTATTCTTTATAATGAACTATGAAATTTTATATGAATATAATAAATTTATATGTTTTCATATGTGTACGTATTTGTAAGTTTGTGTGTGAATATCCATATGCAGTTTGCACTTTTTCTGATTTGATTTGTGGTTATAATTAAGGCTTTAATAACTAAAACTGAAGGGAGCTTGGAGTAACTGGTAAAGTTGTTGTCATGTTATCGGAAGATAGGTCACAAGTTCAAACCTTGGTAACATCATCCAACAGAAATGCAAGATAAGGCTACCGTATAATAGATCATTGTGGTTGGACCCTTCCGTGGCAGTGCACCGGGTTGCGCCTTTGTTTTAATAACTAAAATATCAATTAGTGAAGGAAAAATTTATCATCGTTAAAGCTTTTTTAATGATTGGATTTAATCTGGCCGTTAACTTTTAACGATGGAGCTACTAATGACCGGTGATGACGGGAATTTTACCGGTCGTTATTGACTAATAACGACTGGATTTATACTTTTAGCGATAAAATTTCCCCTCATTAAAGACCTATTTTCTTGTAGTGTTCGGACTTCGAATGAAGAACTTATGTCCGTTTTCGTAGAACTTGTTGATTTCGGTCAATGGCTTTCAAGTCATGGGCCCAAGGGTTCCCATACATGTTTTTACCTATACTTAGCCTTATTTCACCCACATATCGTCCTAAACATTCTCCAATACTCACTCAAACACTTCGACTCATATTTCACCTTAAATTCAAGTCTCAAACTCAAGATCAATCTTAAGGATTTCATCAAGGATCCCATTCAAGCTTCAAGTCTCCATTTCCAATCTTCTTCAAGGGTACTCCAAAGTCGAGGTATGTAGTGTTGGACCATTGGGTCCTTTCACCTATGGTGCCTAAGCTTTCTTTTTACTAATATTGCGTGATTTAAAGTTGATTTCACATGTGGGTCTTGTATATTGAGAAATTCATTGCACAGTGATTTTAGTTCATGAAAGTATGGTTGTTTAGCATGTTTTGAGTTCTAAATCTTGGATCTAATGTTGGATTTGATGAGGGGTTTTGATATGAATGTCTTGGGGGTATTGCAAGGTATTGATTTATAGTTTTACAATAGATTTTCTTGCATGATTTCATCTCTAAATTTGGGGTCTTTTAACCCCATTACACACCACCCCAAGTGTTTGATAAAATGTCCGGCTAGGATTTCTTGTGGAAATGAAGGTCCAAAGCATGAGATATGATGTGAATGATGTTATGATGATGAAATGAGCTTATATATATGATTATTCCTATATGAAGTATGGCACTAGAGCATATGATGAATCCTATATAAAGTGTAGAATCGACCATGCCCAATTTGGGGGATTTGAGCACTCGGATAACCTAGTGAAGGGTTTGTACTTCTCCACATAGTGATGGGGCTATATCATCACTAACCTAGATGGGGGCTTGTACTCGTTAACCTAGGGAAGGGTTTGTACTTCTTCAACACGGTGATGGGGCGGCGTTATCACTAACCTAAATGAGGGTTAGTACTCATCCACCTAATTAATGGGGTGGAAACATCACTAACCAAACAAGGGGTTTGTACATTGGAAATTTAGATTGGTCTCTTCTACACATATGATATCCTATATGAACATGAGATATCTAAGCAGGTTTTTCATGCATTTAACATACATGCTATTTTGCTAGGCCTATTTTCTATTGTATGCATTTTGATTATGAAACCTATCTATTGTTGTGTTGCATCCCACGTACCTAGTACATTTAAACATACTAATGCATACTTTGTGCCTAGATGATGTTACCATGTAGGAATCAGAGCTCCTATTAATTCTTCTTGTGGCTAGAGGGATTGTTTAAGTTAGCATTTGGTGAGTCCTCTATTCCGAGGACAATGACTATTCTCTTATACTATGTTCTAAGACTTTCTTTCTTATATGTATGTATTAACTATGAGGGTGAGCCCGGTTGCTTGTCTTGGGCCCCGCTCTTATCTATGTAGTACAGGTGTTATTAGACATGTTATGTATTATGCTTGAGCATTGACTCACTTATGATATTCAAGTTATTTAAGTATAATTCTCTTTCTCTCCTTTAGTTCCAATTCCCCTTGTTTATATTTCTTACATATTTTTACATTGTTTCCATGACCAAGGATGTGTAATGATATGCTATGAGGCTTGTTTGGGGTCCCTTCGGGTTCCCCATTTGCCAAACACATCTAGATCCTAGGCTTGGGTCATGACAAAGATGGAATCAGAGCACTAGGCTTGGGTCCCCATTCGCCAAACACACCGCATCAATTAGAGTCTTATTCATGGTTGTGTTGTTCACCACAACTATGAGTAGGAGGCTATGCGATGTTTTAGGAAATGTTTCCATTCGTCATGGTCTATGTCGTGCTTTAGAAGCGAGATAGGGTTTTCCCCTCTAACAATGTTCTTTGCTCTTTTAGTTGATCATGCTGCTTCAAGGAGGAAGGCGAAGGAAGGTGGTTTTCATTTTGATGGATCCGAGTTTCACTATTTCTTCTCTATTCTTTTAGTTGATGGTGTGGCTTGTTGTGTGCCCAAGTGGTTGTGTGGATCTTTGGTGTCTATTCTCTTGGTTGGGCATATTGTTGCTGGAAACTCATAGGTGTTGATTCGAGTTTGTATTGCATTACGTCTTGCTTTGTTGCTTGTTGGATTTGATGTGGTGGATTTTGATTTTGTACTTGGAATGAAATAGTTGCGTGCATATGTATCTCCTTGGTTGTACGACCCATAAAGTTAGAATCCGACCCCCTAATGAATCTGTCTTTGAGTGGGGGGTTGATAAATGGTAGCAAGGGAGGTATGCCATTTTTTTGTCATAAGGTACAATTGATCTCTAAGGGGTTGCATTTATCATCTTGTGAGAATTGGAGATGTTGAACCTAAGTTGCTATGTAATAGAATTGTTGTTGATGGTAGATAAGGCCTTGAATGTCCCTTTTCGATATTTTGGATTTGAGGTCGTGTCTTTGGTTTGACTAGTGCGCCGATAATGCCTAGAAGTCTCATGAGTAAGATCTTTAGTCCCTACTCTAATAACTTTATGGTGGTTTTGGTGATGATAATGTGGTTCATTCCGTAAGGAGGTAGTGCATGTGAGTTATGTGAGGGTAGTACTACAAGTTTAAGGAAGCAAGTTAGGTGCTAGTAGGAGAGATGGAAATTTTTGTGGTAAGAGGTTGCCTTCCTAGGTTGTGTCGTGCGAAGTGATAGTATTAAGGTGGACTTTATTAAGACAAAGGTGATTAGAGATTAGCCTAGACCTTTGACTTCATCGGATATTAGGAGCCTCTTGGATTTAGTGGGAAAATACCGGAGATTGTGAGTAGGTTCTCTTCTATTGTTGCTCCTATGACTTAATTGACCCTAGGAGTGGCAATTTCAATCCATACAAGATAAAAGGAACTCATTTTATCCATATTTATTTTAGTGGATCACTCATATTTTCTAAATGGGTAAATATGGGTTGATCTATTTTAAGAGTTCATATTAATATGGTTAAAATGGATAAAATATGGGTACCCCTATAGACCTTTAAATCCCCCAACTCATAATAAAAATTCTTATTTACTCTACAAAGATTTTTGTGTGCATGGTTTTTTTTTTATGTTTCTTAAACAAATTTGGACTTGGAGAGGGGGGGGGTTGGGGGGTTAATGATTGTTTTACTTTTTATTGGGGTAGGCATAAGTCCTGGAAAATTTAAAAATCGAACCAAACGTTTTTGAATTTGGTGTCGGGGTGGGACACAAATTTTTTTTTAATTGGGGCGGGCATAAATACAGAAAAATAAAAAAAAATCAAACCAAATCCAACTAATTCGATCTTTTAATTTGGTGTCGTTGTCCGAGGGGGGAGGGGAAGGGGCAAAAATTTTTTTTATTGGGGCGGGCATAAATACCAGAAAATTAAAAAATTGAACCGAACCAATTTAATTTGATTTTTTGATTCGATGTCGGGGTGGGGCGGGCGGGGGGAAAAAGTATTACTTTTTCAAATTTTTACTGGGATGGGCATAAATACCGAAAAATCGAACAAACCCAAACTAATTCGGTTTTTCGATTTGGTGTCGGGGTGTAGGGGAGGGGCGGGGGAAATAGCTTTTTTTAATTTTTTTGTTAGGACAGGCATAAATACAGAAAAATTAAAAAATCGAACCAAATGAAACTAATTCGATTTTTCGATTCGGTATCAAGGTGGGGGGCGGGGGTAGGGGCAAAGAATTTTTTTATTTTTTATTAGGAAGGGCATAAATACCGAAAAATCAAAAAATCGAGCCAAACTAAATTAATTCGATTTTTCGATTTGGTGTCGGGGTGGGGTAGGGGCGACAAAACAAATAACTTTTTTTAGTTTTTATTGGGATGGACATAAATACAAAAAAATTAAAAAATCGAACCAAATCAAACTAATTCGGTGTTTTTTGTTCGGTGTCAGGGTGGTGGGTAGGGGTGGGGGAATAACTTCTTTTTATTTTTTATTAGGACGGGCATAAATATCAAAAATTAAAAAATCAAACCAAATCAAGTTAATTCGATTTTTCGATTCGGTATCGAGGTGGTGGGGGAGAGGAGGGGCGAATAAAATTTTTGTTTTTTTTATTGGGACGGGCATAAATTCGAAAAATCAAACAAAATCAAACTAATTCTAATTTTTGGTTCGGTGCGGGGTGTGGGGGGCAAAAAGTTTTTTTTTAAAATTTTTTATTGGGGCGGGCATAAGTACCAGAAAATCAAAAAATCGAGCCGAATTAAATCAAACTAATTTGTTTTTCATTTCGGTGTCGGTGGGGGTAGGGGCAAAAAAATTTAACTTTTTTTAATATTTTATAGGGGTGGGCATAAATATCAAAAAATCGAACCGAACCAAACTAATTCAATTTTTTGGTTCGGTGTAGCTGTTATGTTTTCAAAAGTTCAATTATTCAATTCGGTGTAGGGTCAAAACATCAGTACATCGAAAAACTGAACTTTTATTAAAAAATTGTAAAAATAACTTTTTTCAAAAATAATTATTTGAAAGTAGGGTTGGGGTGATTAGGGTTGTACATTAACAATCTAGCTTTGATTTAATCTCTTTTGGCTTCAAGAGAATAAAGTGGGTTAGCACCATTCTTATCAAAAATAGATTTGACCAAATCCATATTTACCCATATTTTATACGAATGGATTTTGATCCAATCCATTTTGGCTCAATTCATATTCAATCCAATCCACCCATTTGACACCTCTAGTTGACCCTATGTAAGGCCATGCTGTGACCGACGTTTTGAGTAGGGTGATTTGATAGGTCTGGGAATTGCTATTTCTTGTGTTATTCCTTGGTGCTAGTAGGATTCATATGTATGTGGGTTGATCCTTGATCCCTTACAATCAAGGAGACCCAAAATTATTTTCAAGAAAACCTACATGGATTTTACTTATTTTAATTTGGGATTTGAATATTATGATTCCTAAAATTCTATTGATGCATGGGTAGTGTTTACTTGATGATTTTAATGTAATTTAAACCTTTATATGAGGATTTACTTTGGGTTTATGAAGTTATAAGTATGCATATTCCCTTTTTGAATTATTTATGCATGAGAGATTACACTATGGATTTAAATATGGAATTACTTAAGTTTTCACTTCAACTTCATATTATAAATGTTGATTTTTTTAAATGGAGTCTTAATTACCCATGTCGTTTCCTCATTGTTCATAGCATATGCATTTATGTATATGGATTATTTTGATAAAAATTATGTTATGGTAAGCCAAATTTCGTTTTATGGTATGATTTTGATAAAAGGTTGGTTATGACAATATTATAATCACATATATGTCTTTGATTTTGGCTCTTTAAGCACTACGAGTGCTTGCACCATTTTTCATATTAATGGGCTATTCTTATTCATGAGTATTAAGACTATGAAATTATGATATTGGCATTTGAACTTAAGTAAGAGTTATTATGAATTGTGTTTGGCTTTTAAGCCCAATTGTGCATTGAAATAATTTGGAAAAAAATGACTATTGCCTCTTTGAAAGTATGTATATTATAAGTATTCTTATGGGATGGCGACTTAGCACTGATTAAATGAGAGGGAGGTCTATAAGGGTTGCCCCATGTTCTTGTTGCATAGAGTCTTGTCTTGTGGTCTTGGTCGAACTTAGCTTGATGGGTTGGAGGTCTTGTGTTAGTTTGGGCTACTTGCATAGCATATTTCTAATAAGTGTAGACCTTGTAAGGTTGTAATATGATGGGTAAGGATGGTCGATATATTTAGTCAACTACGATGGGTTAGTCACTTCTCTAAGGTTGATTTCAGGCTCGTGTTTTGTTCTCAAGTGTGGAGAAGGGTAGATGATATCCGTAAGTGCCCTTCTGAACTAGGTATGAGCATTTTGATTATTGGTGGAGTTGTTAGGCGGGCTTGTGCACTGGTTGTGTCTATTGGGTTTCATGAATAGGGTCTTAATACCCTACCTTGATATGTTTGTGGCTGTCTCTAGTGATGAGGTGTTGATTTGTGTAGAGCTTGTGATTCATTTGGGGGTAGTGTTGCAAGTCTTGGAGGATGAGAGGTTATTTGCTAAATATAATAGGTGTGCATTGTAGGTAGCAAGAAGATGGTTAAAGAACTGAGTGTGCATTATTTTCCCGGTAAGGCTAGTGTTGTAGTTGGTGCTCTAAGAAGGGTGTCTATGGGTAGCTTAGCATATGTTGTGATAATGGTGGCAAGAGGAGACCAGTGGGGTCCATCGGTGGGTTAGGTTGGAAGTTAGATTGAGTGAAGTTGAGCATGGTCGTGTAGCATTCTTGGTGGTTCGAAATCTTCTTTGGCTAAGAGGTCTAGATTAAGCAACGCCTTGATTCCGCCTTATTAGAGTTGAAAGTTTTGGGTGGAAAGATGGTAGAGTGGAGGTGGTCTCCCAAGGGGGAGATGATAGTTTGTGGCGACAAGTAGGATAGGTGTGGTTAAGGTTGACAAATGAGTTATGGGTGTGAGTCCTTATAAGATGAAGAGAGAAGTTGGTAAGGTTGCATAAGTTTGGGGATTGCCTATGGATAGGGGTTTGGTGAGTCCAGTTCTTCATGCTTCTAGGCTGATGGGATGTGTTGGTGACTCTAGTGCTATAGAACTCCTTGAGATTATGGGTGATGTGGAGGATAAGTTTGCTTAGAAGGAGGTCCCTATGGAGGTATTGGATGAATCAGCGGAGAAGTTGATTGATGAGGATGTAGTGTTCGTCAAGACCCTTTAGAAGAATCGTCTATTCGTATGTGTTTCTCGGGGAGCCGGTGCGGGCGTGGAGAAGCAATATACGTATTTCTTTCATTCTATTCAAGCTTATGGTGATATGTCAAGTCCTTTCTATGATTCCAAGTCCTACGTTTCAGCCAAATGTCATTCACATGCATCCATGTTTAAATTGGCTAGTTTATAATGGTTTAATCCTTATGTTGAGACTTTGAAAATGGTGTTTTAAATGTAGTGTTGCATTCTTGTTGGGGCTGATTTGTTCATAATCACTCTTCTCACGTATGTTTCTTTTACATTCCGGGACCAATATTCCCAAGGGGTGGATATTGTAATAACCCCAAAAAGTGCCTGAAAATGTGCCTCAGAAATGCTCGAAATTTTAATTTCCATATATCTAAAAATTCATTCATTATTTTGGAAATCCAACTTCATATTCTTATTTAGGGGGTCAAATTGATTAGGAAATCGGTCTAATTCCAATTTTAGAGTAATCGTATCAAAAATTCGAAAATAGCAAAAATGCGATATATGAGGGGTCAAGTTTGAAGGGGAAGATCTCTTAGCGCACAAAGGATTAGGTGGCCCACGACCTATTAAATTAAAGCACTTTGAATTAGCTTTCTAACACACTTGGTTTCACCTCATTCTGAGTTCATATGAAGAATTTATGCCTGTTTTTGTAGAACTTGTTTGTGCAGAAATGCAGATTTCCAGTGAGTAATATACGTCGCCTCCGCAATGAAGACCAGTGTTATTTTGGTCCTGTTTCTTTGATTTTGGTCCAAGACTTTCAAATCATGGGCCTAAGGGTTCCCATACACGGCTTTACCTATATTTATCCTTACTTCACCTTCATATCATCCTAACACATTCTCCAATACTCATTCAAACACTTAGACTCATATTCCACCACAAATTCAAGTCCCAAACTCAAGACCAGTCTTAAGGATTTCATCAAGGATCTCATTCAAGATTCAAGTCTCCATTTCCAATCTTCTTCAAGGGTTCTCTAAAGTCAATGTATGTGGTGTTGAACCATTGGGTCTTTTCACCCATAGTGTCTAAGTTTCCTTTTTACTAATATTGCATGATTTAAAGTTGATTTCACATGTGGGTCTTGTATATTGAGAAATTTACTACACCGTGATTTTAGTTCATGAAAGTATGGTTGTTTTAGCATATTTTGAGTTCTAAATCTTAGATCTAATGTTGGATTTGATGAGGGATTTTGATATGAATGTCTTATGGGTGTTGCAAGGTGTTGATTGTTTCTTGCATATTTTATCTCTAAATTGCATGGTCTTTTACCCCAATTACACCCCCAAGTGTTTTATAAAATGTCCAGCTCGAATTTCATGTGGAAATGAAGGCCCAAAGCATGCAATATGATATCAATGATGTTATCATCATGAACTGAGCTTTTATATATATATGATTATTCCTATATGAAGTGTTTTACTAGAGCATATGATGAATTCTATATCAAGTGTAGAATCAACCATGCCCAATCCGGGGGGTTTTGAGCACCAGGATAACCTAGTGAAGGGTTTGTACTTCTCCACCTAGTGATAGGGAGACATCATCACTTACCTAGATGGGGGTTTGTATTCATCAACCTAGGGAAGGGTTTGAACTTCTCCACCATGGTGATGAGGCGACATTATCACCAATCTAGATGAGGGTTAGTACTCATACACCTAAGTGATGGGGTGGCAACATTACTAACCTACCAAGGGGTTCGTACTTTGGAAATTTAATTTGGTCTCTTCTA
>JAOTQR010123998.1:0-23339 GCA_025774065.1 Solanum ossicruentum
ATAGTTATAGGTTGGTTCTCCCGGGCCTCATCGGCAACGGGTGCCGGTCCGCCCTAAGGGGATTCGGGGCGTGACAATTACCATATAGGAATCAGAGCCCCACCTGGTTCTCCTCCTGCATGTGACTAGTACAATTTCTCCCAAGCTTGTTAGTGAGTCCTCCATTCTGGGGACATGTTTATGATCTTATACTATGTTCTACGACTATCTTTTATGTATATATTGACTATGAGGGTGAGCCGGTTGTTTGTTTTGGCCCCTGCTCTTATCTATGTTGTAGAGGAGTTGTTTGTACATGATATGTAGTTTGCTACGAGCTTTGACTTGAAACGACCCCAAAGGTTCCCGAAAATATGCCTCGAAAGTGCCCGGAATCGTAATTTCCATATATCTAAAAATTCATTCGTCATTTCGAAAATTCGACTTCATATTATTGTTCAGGGGGTCAAATTGAATGGAAAATAGGTCTAACCCTAATTTTTAAGCAACTAAATCAAATTATGATTTTCCAAGTGGTGCTGAAAACAGTGGGCTTTTCGCGTCGCGAACTATACAATTTTGGTGACTATTTTTCCAACTTGGTCCAAGACTTTTAATTCTTGGGACTAAGTGCTATCATTCACTAAGATACCTATACTTAGCTATATTTCACCCTCATATCATCCTAAACATTTCCCAATACTCACTCAAACACTTAGCCATATTTTCACTCCTAAATTCAAGTCTAAAAACCTCTTCTGGATCTAAGGATTTTTTCCAAGCTTCAAGTTTCCATTTTCAATCTTGATGAAGAGTTTCTCCAAAGCTAAGGTATGTGGGTTTCAACCATTGGGTCCTTTCAGCCATGGTGTCCAATTCTCTTTTCTACTTAGATTGCATGATTTAAAATTGATTTACTCATAGGTCTTAATTATCAGGACTTTCATTTGCATAGTAAATTGGGGTTTCATGAAAGTATGATTGTTTTAGCATGTTTGGAACTATAAATCTTAGATCTAATGTGAGATGATTTTGATATATTTTGCTTGAGGGTGTTATAAAGTATTGATTTATGTTTTTACATGGGATTTACTTGCATGATTTCACTCTTGATTTGCATGGTTTTACACTAGCACTACACACCCGCCAAGTGTTTGATAAAATGTCCTGATATGATTTTTCTTGAGGATTTGAAGGTTCAATGTATGTCTTATATTATGAATGATGTTATGATGATGAAATAAGAGTATGTATATGATCTTATGACGATGATAGAAGGAAATTATGTATATTGTATTTCTCTATATAGTGTTGGATTGACCATAACCAATTGAGGGGTATGCCTCAATCACCATGTGAGGTAGGGTGTGACCATCCTCTAACCTATCAAGGGGTTCGTACCTTGGTAACTTATCAAGGGGTTTGTACCTTGGCACTATGGGAGGTAGGGTGTGACCATCCTCTAACCTATCAAGGGGTTTGTACCTTGGTAACCTATTAAGGGGTTTGTACCTTAGCATCATGGGAGGTAGGGTGTGACCATCCTCTAACCTATCAAGGGGTTTGTACCTTGGCACCAGGGTGGTAGGTGGGATTGCCACCAACCTAGTTGAGGGGTTTGTACCTCACATACCAAGGTGATGGGTGCGATCATCATCAACCTACCAAAAGGTTTGTACTTTGGAAATCTAGCTTGGTCTCTTCTACTCATATGAAATCCTTTGAGCATGAGTTACATAAGCATTTTTTACTTAAGCATTGATCATACATGCCATATTGTTATATGATGTCGTTTGCTTATCTCTATGCATTTTGATTATGATGCCTAACTCTTGGTGCATTGCGTCCTATGTACTTAGTAGATTCAAACATACTAACACATACTCTTGCCTACATGATATCACCATGTAGGAACTGGAGTCCCTCCTAAGCATCCTTCTCCACGTGGCTAATATGACATTCTCAAGATAGTTAGTGAGTCCTCCATTCTAGGGACCTTGTTTGTGAACTCTTGCTATGTATAAGACATATATTGTTCTTATCGATTATGAGGGTGAGCCCAGTTATATGTCTTGGCCCCCACTCTTATCTATGTATTAGAGGTGTTGTTGGACAAATCTATGTATTATGCTATGAGTTGATTCTATTGTCACTTGATTCTATGTTATGACTAGTTCTCCCTTAGCCCTTGCCCTTATTTCTATTCTTCAAATGTCTTTCAATTGCTTTCGCGACCAAGGATGTGTAATGATATGCTATTAGGCTTGTTTGGGGTCCCCTTAGGTACCCCATTCGCCGGTCACGTCTAGGCCCTAGGCTTGGGTCATGACATGACTCTCCCTTGACTCTTGTTGATTCTGATATGAAAGAGGTCCCTTAGCCCCAATTATCCCTAATTACTATCTCTTATTTTTTATGCTTCCTTCCGCTACCAAGGATGTGTAATGGTATGTTAAGAGGCTTGCTTGGGGTCCCTTTAGGTTCCTCATGCGTCGTGTTACATCTTGGCCCTAGGCTTAGGTTGTGAAAAACTTGGTATTAGAGCACTAGGTTGTTAGGTCCTCGGTGTCCTACATACCGCATCGATTAGAGTCATATTCATGGTTGCAAAGCATGCCACGACTATGAATAGGAGGCTATGAGGCAATCTAGGAATTGTTTCACTTCTTCATGATCTATGTCGTGCGATAGAGTTAGGTCCCCTAGGGCTTATTGCTGATCCCTAACCATTATATTCCAGGATATATCTCAAGCTACTCAGGACAGTGATGTAATTAATGCGGAGGTTCGCAATGCTCTATGGGCATTAGCCAAAGCAACGACTAAATTGGTCACTCACCGCGATTAATAAGTGTATGCTCCTGAGAATTCAAATGGTAAGATGAGAGGTAGTGAGGTCAAGAGTGCCCGATTGAAGGAAAGTTCCAAGGTCTCAAAGATAATAGTTATGCTATGTGTTCAACATGTGGTAAGGTTCATAGAGGCATATGTTTGAAGGGTACCAATGCTTATTTCAATTGTGGTGAAGTGGGGAGTAAGAAGAATGATTGCCCTCATAAACATAATAAGAGTAAAGGGAGTGGTGGTGGGATGACTAGTCCCAAGTGCCAAGGGTGTGGAAAGAACCATGGTGGCCCATGCTTGAGGAAGACCAATGCTTGTTATGGATGTAGCGAAATGGGTCACAAGCTAGTTGATTGTCTATATGCTCGGAGAAGGTGTAAGGGTGGTCGAGCTATAGATCAAGGTGGTCATGTTGATCAAGAGTTCTAATGAGGGGATGAGGCGCCTGATGACGCTACCGATATGTTGAAATTTCTTTTTTCTTTGATGTATTTGGATTGATGGACCCAGTGTGCCACTATTTCTTTCATTATTCTTTAGGTTGCTAGTGGGTTTCATGTGTGTCCCGAACTCTCTTTGATGTCGATCTCGTTGTTGATGTTAATTCGAAAAAATGACTTCTTTTTCCCGAAAAATTTAATTTAATACTAAATTAATTTAAGTATAAACCAGATTCCCAAAAATTTTGAAGAAAAGAGTCGCCACCTAATTTTGAGTATAATTAGGAAACCAATAAATATTTTAAAAGACCTAACATAAAAATCTTTTAAATATACCAAACGAAGGGTTCGAGTTCAATTTCCACTTTGAGAAGAACTTGATCACCCAAAATGGCCGCTAACATGTGGTTTACCGAAGATTAGAAAATTGACTAACTTTTTAAAGATTTAACTGACATGAAAAAATTGACTAGTTTAAAAAATGGACTAATTTGAATGAATTGGCTAAATTTGAAAGACCTGACTAAGTTTGAAAATGTTGACTAAATTTGAAAGAATGTACTTATTTTGAAAGAAATTGTCTACTGTTATAAAAAATTGGTTAATCTTAAAAGAATTTGACTAAATCTGAAAGAATTGTATTAATTTTGAAAGAATGGACTAATTCTTGCAAAAATTGACTAAGTTTGCTAGAAAGTTGACTAATTTTGAGAAAATTGACTAAAATAGAAAAGGGGCTAATTTTGCAAGAAAATTGACTAATACTTGACCTATTTTGAAAAGTTTTCACTAAAATCTCGTAGAGACAATTCTAACATCAAAAGAGAAATAAAATAAAATAAATAAATAAAAAAGCAATTAACATAAATGGCAAATAAGTTGGGAAAATTAATTAGATTAATAACAAAACAAATAAAATGTTAGTGTCAGAATAAGATAACAAGTATATCAAATAAATCAATATACAAAGAAATAATAAAGTAAAATTGGGCTTGGTAGGCCTAATTTCCACCTGCCCTAATCTCTACATAGGATTGGGCATACTTGGCCCTTTAAATTTAATCATCTGGTGCCACTCACGTCTGGGCCTTTGGCCGATCTATTGCTACTCACATCTGGGCCTTTGGCCCATGTACTGCCGGTAAAGAAATAAATGGGCTTAAGGCCCTTTTCCTCATAATATACACAGAGTGTATATTTGAGGTATATCAGTGTAGTATGTGCATTGTTTCAGCAAACTACTTTCCTGACAATTTGGCTCACAAGGCCTCTCGAGCCGCCCCTGCTGCTGCTCCTACTAAATGGGCCTGTGGACCATATCCTATGATATACACTTAGTGTATATCTACTGCATATTAGTGTATATTCATCTTCAAAAGACCTGTGGCAGTTTCCTTGTGCGAATTGATGAGGTCTTTTCAGAGCAACGACTGGGAATGTGACGAGCTTGAAGAAGACTTTCTACCACCAAAGAGTTCCGTCTACTCCTTCCTCGACCAAAAATATTCAATTTCGAGTCATTCAAAGCCGATGAGTTACTAGGAAATTAGTTTGAGGGTATGTGAACTGTAATCAGATTTCGGGAATCAAAGTTGTAGGAATTGAGTAAGTTTTGCAAGGATTTTTCAAATGATTAACGGCTCCAGAATCGCCTCCCCTGAAATGATGAAGAAGAGGGGATTTCATAGGAGATGATTAGGGTTCGAAATGGGGGGAAATCCGAGGGGAAATTCAAGAAATTGGGGGTCGATTCTAGGGCCTTTTCAAATTCGAAATCCCCAAAGGATAAGGGGAATTCGAATCCTCCAGGATTTGAGGGTTCGACCATTCTATTTAAGAAGGGCGGACGGGATTTAGATACGTATGAGATTCTTCACAAACGGCTTTGTACCAACGACGACATGTATGTACGATATTAGGGACAAGAACGTTGGAGAGATTGTTGGATTGGCATCTGATGGGTTTTTGCTCACTGTTTTTTGGAAGAAGAAGGGAAAGGGAGAGTGGGTGTACGCTTGAGGGAAATGAGGAGAAAAAGGAAAGATTGGGGGCTCGTGGCCCCCATGCACGTACAGTGTATGTATATAATATTGTATGTGTATAATATAAGCTGAAAAGGGAAAATGGGCCAGGTACATGTTTGTTTTGGGCGAAGGTTTGGTCCAAAATTAATTAAATTGGGTCCAAAAGAAAGATTGAGAAAAAGGGCTCAAGGGGTAATGGGATTTAATTTAGAACTTGGCCAATTCGATTGCAATTTCGACCAATTAAAGGTAATCAAATTGAATTCGATTGAATAATTTGACTACACGATGAATTATACAAATTAATTAAAGAGATTTTAATATTATCAAACTAAAATAATTAAGAATAATAACTCCTAAAATAAATAAAATAAAAAATAAAATTTATTTGAGAAAAATATATTTATTTATTCATTTTTTTCGAAAACTAATTATTTCAAATTGTTTAAAATTAAAAGCTCGATGATTGATTTGTACCGTGGAGGGTAAAAATTGGATATCAACATCCATACCTTTCTTTGGGTATGATTGATGAAAGAGATCGTGGACAAAGAAACTTGACTAATCCAATTTTTAGCCAACCATATTTTCTTCTGAAAATCCCTTGGTACGGACTTTGGAAAATTATGGCCGGACCCTGGTTTTGGCCTTCCTACATATATTAGGTTACATGAGAATTCAGGCCACATGTAGTTCAAAATGCTTGATTTTACGCACGATTCTGAAAGAACAAAAAAGTTATCCCAATATCGAATTATGGAGAAATCAGAATGCTTAGGAATAAGATCTCAAGAGTCAATGTTGGAATTCAGCCGAGTTTTCAAAATTGAGCCCGCCTACATATCCTGGGACTTAGGAATCAGGCTGCATGTAGTTTGACTCTATCGGTTGAAGGGGAAATCTCTTATTCTGAGATGACATCTGGTCAGGAGGAGTGACAAACAAATCGAATTATGAAAAAGAGTCTTGCAACCTCTTAATCGTAGGAAAAAATAGTTAAATATAAATATAGAATAAACTCCGCTGAAAGGGTAGCTCGGAGATCTTCATATTCATAATTGAGAACTTACACGAACATAATTTCAAAATTCTTGGTATATTATCACTCGGATTAGAAGATTGCTTCCGGTGAGTGTTGAGATCACCTGGATGCGAAATTGAAAAATAACGGACTCACAACAATACCCACATGCTTTCTGACAGGGGTGTGGTTGGATTGTGGTGGTAGTCGCTTCTCAGCTTGTGTCTGAAGGGTTTGACGCCCCTCTTCAGACTATGTCCCAATTCACTGCTAAGAGAAAGTTCCACGTTCTGCTGCATCCTACTTGATGACGTCCACACCTATGGTTTGTTTTGAGAATTCACCCTTTCGAATGCTCTCGAGATCACTAAAACAAAATGTTAGTAAAATCATAATTTGAATTAGAGATGACATTTTTACCATATTTGGCATGTATTCTTATCTTGGGTGTGATAGATAATGAATCAATATGAAGCGATCATGATACATCGCTCTTGACAACTTGAGGATAAAATGATCTTCTCGACAATTGGGAAATAAAATAGCCTTGTCGGCGATAGATATGCAATGGCCCCCTCGACAACTAAAAAATAAAATGGCCTTATCGGCGATGAATATGCAATGGCTCTCTCGGGAACTGGAAAATAAAATGGCCTTGTCGACGATGAATATGCAATGGCCCTCTCGGCAACTGGAAAATAAAATGGCCTTGTCGGCGATGAATATGCAATGACCCTCTCGGCAACTGGAAAATAAAATGACCTTGCCGGTGATGAATATGCAATGGCCCTCTCGGCAACTGGAAAATAAAATGGCCTTGTCGGCGATAATATGCAATGGCCCTCTCGGCAACTGGAAAGTAAAATGGCCTTATCAGCAATGAATATGCAATGGTCCTCTCGGCAACTGGAAAATAAAATGGCCTTGTTGGTGATGAATATGCCATGGCCCTCTCGGCAGCTGGAAAATAAAATAGCCTTGTCGGTGATGAATATACAATGGCCCTCTCGGCAACTGGAAAATAAAATGGCCTTATTGGTGATGAATATGCAATGGCCCTCTCGATAATTGAAAAATAAAATGGCCTTGTCGGCAGTGAATATGCAATGGCCCTCTCGGCAACTGGAAAACAAAATGGCCTTGTCGACGATGATTGAGATGTGATGTATCATTGGAGATTTGAGTGAGATGGAACTATTTACGCCCCATCTATTATCTTGTAGATAAGACTTGCAAAATTTCCCTACATCCACAGAAAATTCCTTAGTTTTAAAGTGAATTGATTCGTACTGATTCTTCCGTTGTCTGTTCCTCGTCTTGTCCCTGATGAACCGCTTTGATCTCCCACCTCTTTGTAGACAGAAGGTAGAAAAATATACATTTTGACAAAATATTCATCATGTTAAAAACAACAAATTTAGGAAAGGTTTTTGAGAAAAAAATCACTGCCAATTGTCATGTTACGTAAAACTTAGATGAACATGTTCGGCTTGTGACATAGATTCCTTGATATGCTGCAGTTGTCTCTGAATTCTTGATCAGGCTAAGAACCCTTAAGGCAGCTTTAAGACATGTTACGATGGTTAGCAAAATTTTGAGAGCAACCTCAAAGTTTCTGTCCCAGTTTAAATGTTGTCAAGGATCAGTAGCTCATCAGAAATGCCTTGAGAATTTTTTAGATCTTTCACAAAAATTCTGTCCCACTTGAAGTTTTACCATGCTCTGAACTTTGATTTGTTGAAGAGGGACCTCTTTATTCAAAATTTTTGAGTTCCTCTCAAAAATTCTGTCCCAATTTCCTCTATAGGAGTATGACCAAGCTGTTGTGGCGCCTACTATCCCGTTGGGGCAGGAATCAAGCCAATCGTAGTTCCCCTCTCGGTGGATAGAGAAAAATACAAATTTTGAATAAGAAAATGACCGAGGCCGACATAGGCCGCCTACGTATCTAATTCTTGAGAATTCAGGTTAAACATAGTTACAAAGTAAAAAAGAATAATAAAAGGGATAAGGGGATGACCGAGGCCAATATAGGCCGCCTACGTATCTCATTATTGAGAATTCAGTTCAAACGTAGTTCATTACAAAGGAGGGTAATCTGATAACAAACATAAAAATGATTACAAGCTAATCATGCAATTATAGGAAAAGAGATAAAAGAAAACTATAAATCTCCAGATATAGTGCCTCTTGATAGCATATGAGTTGATCGTCTAGTTGGGGTGAGCGATGTATGTGCTAAATCCTGACACATCATCGCATGACCAGGTGAATACATTAATGTACTTTTCATCAAGTTGAGGAGTTTTTCCTTCGAGTCTCTATCAAATAAATACTGATTCTGACTTCTTAGGTGTTTTTGTTTTCTTAGATCTCCAATTTCAACCTTAAGTTGTTTCAATTTTGACAAATGGTTCAGATGTCACGGCCTCTTTATCATACTCTTCGAACACTTCATCAATATTCACCTCATTTTGTTCATTTAGCTTGTGACATGACATAATATGGCAGATTGTTGAATTATTTTACTAAAAATTATAAACAAATTTGTTTAGATAGAAAACTTGAAATAAGCAAAGTTTAGTTAATAAAAGGAACTTTCAACTGAATATAAAGAAAGAAAGAGAAATTTTGGCACAGCCACAGGGCAATTTGCCTTTTTTCAAAATATTATGAGAAAATTAAAGCATAACATAGTAAAATCATATAAAAGGTGGGCCTCGAGCCTCTTTGGTCTACCACCAATTTTGAAAATAATATAAAAGACACCTTTATCTATCAAGATGAGCGAAGAATCAGAAGCGGAGTGGATGTCTAATCAATCATTTGCTCTCTCTACTCGGTGTCTTGTCCCGCCTAGTGTCTCGGTAAGCTCAGCACCATCTCCTTTGAGTGTCCAGTCATTTTACTCAACAGAGATCAATTCTAAATACCTATTGAATGAAAAATAACTCAAAAGATAAATTCATTAGTCCTTATTCGTACTAGATAATGCCAAATATCACACAGAAGAATAAACACATAATAGTTGCATTGTTTGAAGACATATTAACCCATGAAGGTAGGAAAATGACCAAAGTAGGTGGAAAGTTGCCTATTTAAATTCATGATGTGTAAATCAAGGAGATGTTTTGACAATGTCTCCTCATATTGTTTGAAATTGATGATTCCTTTGTAAGGAAGGATGAAAGAGGAAAAATAAGTTTTTCTAAAATGAGGGGCCGAGCCTTGAGAGGCTGCCTACATATCTCACAAAGGAGAAATCAGGCCCTACGTAGTTCGACAGGCTTGAATAATTTTCGAATTGAAATGAAAAAATTCTCCTCTTGTCAAATGAAAGAGTAAAATTTTAGAATTTTGAGAGTGGCGTTTGATTTTGTTGAGAAACTTGAGATTCGGAGAGTATTTGGATGAACTTTTGATAGTGACTTGATTTATGTGCTTAGGGGATTCTAGAAACTTTTGAAAAGAAGTGGACTAGAAGTCTTCAAATAGTGCAACATAACAACACAAATAGTTATAAAATATATCACGTAAGTAGATATTGCGCGTCCTAAATAGATGTGTGACCCTTTTGTCCCAAGGGTGAGCCTAACGATTTGAAAGATATATATGCAATTTAAAACGTTCCATTGCCCCAAAAATATTTATAACAGGCTTTATGAATAAACTCAATAGAGATACACTATGGGAAGGGGATACAAAAAATAATCAGTCCCATGCAGGGGTATAGTCCTAAAATAAACCTTCGTGGAAGATTTCTTCTTCTTGGACTTCTCGGTGTCTCTAAACGTCTTTGGATGTAACACCCTCTAAACAACCCTGTTTTGATTAAAATGTTTTATTAAAATGAACTCCCAACCCCGAGGGGCAAAGGTACGTCAAACAACATATACATCCTTCAAATATAAACACATAAGCATGATCATCCATTTGGGCTGGGGACCACTTTGAACTTAAGGTGGTCTTTCTAATGGGCCCAACACACCTTACATGCTGGGTCATCCTAGGTCAATGCTTAGAAGTAGGGATTTGACTTCACTCTATCCTAGGTTTCTAAGAGTGGGTTTTGAATGGACCGGGAACCCAAGCGGACAACCTGAGCTGGAAATCATGACAACCATTGGACGCATTACGAACCAATACTTGACCTATTTTGAAAATTTTTCACTAAAATCTCGTAGAGACAATTCTAACATCAAAGAGAAATAAAATAAAATAAATAAATAAAAAAGCAATTAACATAAATGACAAATAAGTTGGGGAAATTAATTAGATTAATAACAAAACAAATAAAATGTTAGTGTCAGAACAAGATAACAAGTATATCAAATAAATCAATATACAAAGAAATAATAAAGTAAAATTGGGCTTGGTAGGCCTAATTTCCACCTTCCCTAATCTCTACATAGGATTGGGCCTACCTGTCCCTTTAAATTTAATCATCTAGTGCCGCTCATGTCTAGGCCTTTGGCCGATCTATTGTTACTCACATCTGGGCCTTTGGCCCATGCACTGCCTGTAAAGAAATAAATGGACTTAAGCCCTTTTCCTCGTAATATACACTTAGTGTATATTAGAGGTATATCAGTGTAGTATATGCACTATTTTAGCAACCAACTTTTCTGAAAATTTGGCCCACAAGGCCTCTTGTGCCACCCCTGTTGCTGCTCCTGCTAAATGGGCCTGTGGCCCATATCTTGTGATATACACTTAGTGTATATCTGTTGTATTTAGTGTATATTCATCTTCAAAAGACCTGTGGCAGTTTCCTTGTTGTGCGAATTAATGAGGTCTTTTTCTAAGCAGCAACTGGGAACATGACGAGCTTGAAGAAGACTTTCTACCACCAAAGAGTTCCATCTACACCTTCCTCGACCAATGATATTCAATTTCAAGTCTTTCAAAGCTGATGAGTTACTAAGAAATTAGTTTGAGGGTATGTGAACTATAATCAAATTTTGGGAATCAAAAATGGTTGTAGGAATTGAGTAAGTTTTGCTAGGATTTTTCAGATGATCAACGACTCCAGAATCTCCTCCCCTTAAATGACGAAGAAGAGGAGATTTTGTAGGAGATGATTAGGGTTCGAAATGGGGGCAAATCCGAGGGAAAATTTGAGAAATTGGGGGTCGATTCTAGGGCCTTTTCATATTCGAAATCCCCGAAGGATAAGGGGAATTCGACTCCTCCATGGATTTGAGGGTTGGACCATCCGATTTAAGAAGGGAGGATGGGATTTAGACATGTACGAGATTTTTCACAAATGGATTTGTACCAACGATGACACGTATGTACGATTTTAAGGATAAGAATGTTGGAGAGATTCTTGGATTGGCATTTGCTGGGTTTTTGCTCATTGGTTTAAGGAAGAAGAAGGGAAAGTGAGAATGGGTATACGCTTGAGGGAAATGAGGAGAAAAAGGAAAGATAGGGAGCGTGTGCCCCCCCCCCCCCAAAAAACATTGTACGTATATATTAGTGTATGTGTATAATATAAGCTAAAAAAGGGGAAATTGGGCCAGGTACATGTTTGTTTTGGGCGAAGGTTTGGTCCAAAATTAATTAAATTGGGTCAAAAAGAAAGATTGAGAAAATGGGCTCAAGGGGGTAAGGGGATTTAATTTAAAACTTGGCCAATTTGACTGCAATTTCGACCAACTAAAGGTAATCAAATTGAATTCGATTGACTAATTTGACTATACGATGAATTATACAAATTAATTAAAGAGCTTTTAATATTATCAACATGAAATAATTAAGAATAATAACTCCTAAAATAAATAAAATAAAAAATAAAATTTGAGAAAAATATATTTACTTATTCATTTTTTTCGAAAGCTAATTATTTCAAATTGTTAAAACTTAAAAGCTCGATGATTGATTTGTACCGTGGCGGGTAAAAATTAGATGTCAACAGGTGAGCCCATTGTTGTTTGAAAGTTCATTGGTGCTCTGTGTTCATATTGCATTAAGTTTTGCCTTGTGACTTGTTGGGTTTGATGTGATGGATTTTGATGCCATACGTGGGATGGGTTAGTTGCGTAGATATTGTGTCTCCTTGATTGTAGGGCCCATAGAGTTAGATTTTGATTCCCTAATGAACTCATCCTTGAGTGGGAATGTGTAAGGTGGATGTGAAGGGTTAGGTCCATTTCTTGCTTTAAGGTACAATTGATCTCTAAAGGTTGCATTTATCATCTTGTAAGAGCTAGGGGTGTTGAGCCTAAGTTAATTCTATTGAGGTGATTTCGATAATCAATGGGTTAGTGAAAATCCTTCCCGATACTCTGTATTTGGGGTGGTGCCTTGTGGTTTGACTTAAGCACTGGTATTGTTTGTGATGTAGAAGGATGAGTCTCTTAGAATGTGTATTGACTATCGACAACTTAATAGGGTCACTATCAAGAATAGGTATCCTCTTCAAGAATTGATAATTAGTTTGACCAACTGCAAGGGGCTAGCCACTTTTCTAAGATTGATCTTCGGTCTGGGTATCATCAAGTGAAGGTGAGGGAGTGTGATATTCCCAAGATGGCCTTCCGTACTAGGTATGGGCATTATGAATTTATGGTTATGTCTTTTTGGGTTGACCAATGCATTGGCCATCTTCATAGATCTAATGAATAGGATGTTTAAACCCTACCTTGATTCGTTTGTTGTGGTATTCATTGGTGATACTTTGATCTATTCTCGTGGTGAAGAGGAGCATAGGAATCATTTAAGGGTTGTGTTGCAAAGATTGAGGGAGGAGAAGTTATATGTTAAATATGAAAAGTGTGAATTTTGGTTGAAAGAGGTTACCTTCCTAGGTCATGTAGTGTCGGGGGATAGGATTAAGGTGGATCCTAAGAAGACGGATGTGATTAGAAATTGACCTAGACCGTTGATCCCATCGGATATTAGGAGATTCTTGGGCTTAGCGGGTTACTATCGGAGGTTTGTGAATGAGTTTTCTTCTATGGCTTCTCCCATGACTAAGTTGACCCAAAAGAAGACTAAGTTTGTGTGGCCGATGAGTGTGAAAAGTGTTTCGAAGCCTTGAAGAATATGCTTATCTCTACTCTATATTATCTTTACTGGATGGGTTGGAAGGGATTGTTGTGTATTGTGATGTCTCCCGGATTGGTTTGGGATGTGTGTTGATGCAAGATGGTTAGGTGGAAGTCTATGATTTTGGATAATTTGAGATGCATAAGAAATATTATCCTATCTATGGCCTTGAGTTGGCTGCCGTGGTTTTGTTTCAAAAATTTGGTGTCATTTGTTGTATGGGGTGCATGTTAATGTGTTGACCGTTCGCTAGAGTCTCCAATATGCATTCACCCAAAGGATCTTAGCTTGAGACAAGGTGGTTAGAACTTCTTAAGGGCTATGATATGAGTGTGTATTATCATCTCGGTAAGACTAATATTGTGGTCGGTGCTTGAGTAGGGTGTCCATAGATGGCCTTATTCATGTTGATGGTGGTAGCAAATAGGTAGCTAGGGGTGTCCATAGATTGGGGGTTAGGTTGGAAGAGGTTGATAATGGTGCTGTTGTTGTTTATGGTTTTAAATCTTTATTGGTTAGAAAGGTGAAAGCTAAGCAAGATCTTGACCCCGCATTGTGGAATTGAAGGCATTGGTAATAGATGGTAAGGTGGAGGTTTTCTCCTAAGAAGGAGATGGTGACTTGAGAGAAAGGATTCTTGATAAGGCTCATGGTTTTATCCTATTTTATTCACCCTGGTTCTACTAAGATGTATAGAGATTTGAGAGAGGTGTATTGGTAGGGAGGTATGAAGAGAGACATTGGCAAATTTATACCCGGTTAGCATATTGGCCAACAAGTCATAGCCGAACAACAAAGGTCGAGTGGCCTAACCCAAGATATAGAGAATACTACTTTGAAGTAGCAAGAGATTAATATGCATTTTATGGTTGGGTTGCAAGTCTAGAAAGGGGTTTTAATTCCCTTGAGTTGTGGTTGATATGATAACAAAATCGGCTCACTTTCTACCGATTAAGACCACATATGTGGCTAAAGATTATCCTAGGTTGTACATTTGTGACTTGTTAAAGTTGCATGGGGTTCCTTTGTCCATCATGTCAGATCCTAGTGCTCATTGCATTTCACACTTTTGGAGTTCAAGGGTGGTTAGGACGATCATCTTCCATTGATTGGGTTTGCTTATAATATAGCTACCATCCTAGCATTGGTGTAGCTCTTTTTGAAGCCCTCCTTGGTAGATGTTGTAGATCATTAGTTGGGAGGTTGAACAGGGAGGAATGGTGGTTAGGCATGGATCTAGTTATGGAGGCTATGGAGAAGGCAAGGTTGATTAGAGAAAGGTTGTGAACAACCCAAGATTGTCAAAAGTCCTAAGATGATGTAAGGAGGAGAGAGCTTGAATTCAAAGTTGGTGATTAGGCTTATTTGAAGGTTTCACTCATAAAAGTTATGGTTTGCTCGGTAAAGAGGGAATTAAGTTCATTGTTTATGAGTCTTCATAGAGGGTTGAGGAAGATTAGTGAGATTGCATACGAATAGGAAGTGCCTTGGGATAAGAGTATCGTTCGTCCTGTACTTCATGTTTCTAGGATTGAGGATTTGTGTTCATGATTCAGCCTTATTTTATGCCCAGTTATTTTATTCCAGTCCAAGGCCTTGGGGTCTTGGGCCTAAGCCTTCCCACATGTAAAAATAGCTATACTTAGCCTTATTCTACCCTCATATCACTCAAGACATTCCCAAATATTCTCTCAAACACTTAGACAATATTTGATCTCCAAATTTCAAGTCCCAAAACTCATTTGGATCTTAAGATTCTCATTCAAGCTTCAAGTCTCCATCTCCAATTTTCTTCAAGGATTCTCCAAAGTCAACGTATGTTGGTTTCTTTCATGGGTTTCCTTCACCCATGATACACAAACTCTCTTTTACCTAAAATTGCATGACTAAAGTTGATTTACTCATGGTTTTATCTATTATGAATTTCACTGCATACTATGTTGGGGTTTCATGAAATTATGGTTGGTTTAGCATGTTTTGAGCTATGAAGCTAAGATCTATTGTGAGATGTAATGAAGGGCTTTGATATATGTTGCTTGAGGGTGTTACCAAGTATCTATTGATGGTTTTACATGAAATTTTCTAGCATGATTTCACTCTTGAATTGCATGGTTTTACAATAGCCCTACACACCCGCCAAGTGTTTGATGAAATGTTCGATTATAATTTCTTGAGGAATTGAAGGTCCAATGCATGTCTTATGAGTTAAGTGACTTTATGATCATGAAAGTACGTTGTATATATGTTAACTTCATGATGAACTTCTATAGTGTTGTGAGTCGACCAAGCCTAGCTCGGGGGGTTGTAGGCTCGGGTAACTACATTGAGGGGTTGGTACCTCGATTGCCTAGTATGAGGGGTACCAGGCCCATATGACCACATCCAGGGGTTGATACCTTAGTTTCCTAGTACGGGGAACGGGGGGTAGTAGGCCCGTATAACCATATTGAGGTGTTAGTATCTCATTAACCTCATCGAGGGGTTTGTACCTTGGTTGCCTAATATGGGGGGTAGTAGGCCCGTATAACTATATTGATAGGTTGGTACCTCATTAACCATATCAAGGGGTTTATACTTTGATTACCTATATTGATAGTCACTTGCCACATATGTACTATGTTCTGTATAAGCATGCTTTACTTCATGCATCATTCGTACATGCCATATTGTTACAATGCTATCTATTAGATATTACTTATTTTGCCTTTATTGACTACCTATTGTTGCATTACATCCTACGTAGTATATTGAAACTTACTAATGTATATCTATGCTTACATGATGTTACCATGTAGGAACCGTAGCTCCGGTTGATCCTCTTCCTTCCTGTGACTAGTATGATTTTTCCCATGCTTGTTGGTGAGTCCTCCATTTCGGGAACGATGTTTATGATCTTATACTATGTTCTAAGACTACATTTATTTTATGTATGTATTGCCTATAAGGGTGAGCGCGGTTGCTTGTTTGGCCCCCCTCTTATCTATGTAGTAGAGGTGTTGTTGGACATGATATGTAGTATGCTATGAGCTTTGACGATCCATTGACTCTTGTTGATTATGATATGAATGAGGTCCCTTAGCCCCGATTATCCCTATTTACTATCTCTTATTGTTGTTTTCTTGCTTCCATGACCAAGGATGTGTAATGATATGTTAAGAGGCTTTCTTGAAGTCCCTTCGAGTTCCCCATGCACCGTGCCACATCTAGGCCCCAGGATTAGGTCGTGACAATGGGTGTTTGTGAATTCTCCCTTAAATTTAATGAACGTTCAAAGTATGCTCCTTAGTTGCCGATGCTAGGCAAGGATGCACAAGTTTGTCTTGGGTGTGTCCGATTTGATAAATAAAGAGTGTCACACTTCCATGCTCATTGGGGACATGGAAATATCCCTGCTCATGACCTATGCTGAACAATTGAGGAAGAGAAGCTTAAGAGGAGAAGAATGGGGAGTCCAAGCGGGCTCATTAGCTTGGTGGTGGATTCCAAGGTACTAAAGGTTGTCGTTTCAAACAAGGCCATAATTTCCAAGGCCAAGGGTCCTCTAATGCCTAAGGCCAAAGATTTGCTAATGATAGATTGCCACACCCTAGGGCTCAAGGTGGAAATGGTGGTCCAATCGTTTGTAAGTGCGGGAGGTGTGGTAAGAATCGTGGAGGTAGATGCTACTAAGCTATGGGTGCTTCTTTGGGTGTGGCAAAATAGGCACAAGGTTGCAGATTGTCCCAATAGGGGTAGAGATAGTCGTCCTCAAGGATAAGGTGCTCACGTCTACCAACGGATACAAGTGTTCAATAAGGAGGTACTCCATGCCACAATCGATTTTATGCTCTTCAAGGGAGAAAAGGGGTTGATGAAGTGCTCAACATTGTCACCGATATGTTAAAGATCCACAATCTTGATATATATGCCTTATTGGATCTGGGTGCCACTCTTTCTTTCATTACTCCATTTATTTCTAATCGACTTTGTGTGTGTTCCTAATTGTTATGTGAACCCTTTAAAGTGTCTAACCCCGTCGATGAGTCTATTCTTGCTAGAAGAGTCCATAAGGATTGTATTGTGACTATATTGCATAAAGTTTTGCCTTGTGGATTTGTTAAAGTAGACATGGTAGACTTTGACATCATTCTTGGGATGGATTGGTTACATGCATATCATGCCACTATTAACTGTAGGACTCGAAAGCTTAGGTTCCAATTCCTTAATGAACTTGTCCTTGAGTAGAAATGTCATGATTTGGTGGTTAAGGGTTGGTTCATCTCTTATCTTAAGGCTTAAAGGTTGATTTCTAAAGGTTGCATTTATCATCTTGTGCGGGTTAGGGATGTCGAGTCTAAACTCCCTCCTATTGGGTCAGTTCAGATGGTCAATGAGTTTATTGATATCTTTTCCAATGAATATCCCAGTGTCCCTCCCGAACGGGAGATAGATTTTGGTATAGATCTTCTCTCTGATACTCAATCTATTCCCATCCCTTCCTACCAAATAGCCCTGGCGGAGTTGAAAGAGTTAAAGGAGAAATTGAAAGATTTGTTGGAGAAGGGATTCATAAGGCCTAGTAAGTCGCCTTGGGTGAGCTGGTGTTGTTTGTGAGGAAGAAAGATGGCTCACGTAGAACGTGTATCAACTACCGGCAACTCAATAAGGTCACCATGAAGAACAAGTCTCTATAGCCAAGGATTGATGACCAATTTGATCAATTGCAAGGGGCTAGTCACTTCTCAAAGACTGACCTTCGGGCCGGGTATCATCAATTGAGGGTAAGGGAGTGTGATATTCCTAAAATGGCCTTCTGGTTAAGATATGGACACACTTAGAGTCCGTTGTGATGTCCTTCAACATAACCAATTTCTGGCAATATTTATGAATCTCATGAATAGGGTCTTTAAACCCTACCTTGATATGGTTTTTTTTTGGTATTTATAGATGACATTTTGATCTTTTCCTGAAATAAAAAGGAGCATGCAAAATATTTGAGGGTAGTGTTGCAAATATTGAAGGAAGAAAGGTTCTTTGCTAAGATTGACAAAAGCGAGTTTTGGTTGGAAGAAGTCACATTCATAAGTCATATGGTGTCACGACCCAAGCCTAGGGCCTAGACGTGACCGACTAATGGGGAACCTGAAGGAACCCCAAACAAGCCTTATAGCATATCATTACACATTCTTGGTCGCGGAGCAATTAAAATGATAATGAGAGATAAGCATAAAACAAGGGAATTGGGACTAAGGGTAAACTTCCATATCATAACATCAAGAAACAAGAGAGTCAAGGCTCATAGCATTGATACATAACATGTCTAACAACACCTTTACTACATGGATAAGAGCGGGGGACACGACAAATAACTGGGCTCACCCTCATAGTCAATACATAAATAAAGCAAAGGTAATCTTAGTACATAGCAAGAGATCATAAGTAATGTCCCCGTAATGGAGGACTCACAAACAAGCTTGTGAGACAATCATACTAGCCATGTGGAGGGGGTGGATGATCAAGCGGTGAACCGGTTCCTACATGGTGACATCATGTAGGTATAGAGTATGCATTAGTATGTTTGAATGTACTAAGTATGTGGATTACAATGCAACAAGAGATAGACATCATAGGCAAAATGCATAATCATAAGCAATGAATAACATATTAAGAATATGACATATATGAATGATGTTTGAAGTAAAACCATGCTTACAATCCAAATCAACTTGTATAGTTCATAATACATAGTGCGGGAAGAAACCTCAATCGACATAAAATAAGACCAATTGAGCTAAAACTTGGAATCCCGATGTCAACCCCACATCGAAAGAAAAAGGGAAGTTACTTGCCAAGGTAAACCTCCTAATGCCTAAGTGGATCCACTAAGCCTTATGTGAACCGGGTACTTGCCTCTTGTTCTTGGACTCGAGTACTTGCCACAAGCCCTCATATTTATGGTACTCACCTCTTAGAGATTTGGGGAATCGCCTCTAATCTCTTCACCTATGGTGGTACATAGTTCTAGGACTTGGTGACTCGCCTCTAGTCCAATTGGTGATAAGTCTAATCCCACGAAATTATAAGATAATTGTACTTTAATAACTTGCAATAAAAGTAGAGATATGGCACAAGTAGCTCTCAATATCATTGACCTCAAATGGTGAGCCTAACTTCAATCATACGAATGGGTTATCATCAACATTGCCCTTTCATTAACACCAACATCAAAGGCTCACAAGAGGTATAATCTTAAGAAAGGGGCTTAATCTGGCCCTACAACATCATCAATATTTTCATGATTTAAACACATCTTTAGAAAGCTCATAATCATCATAGAGTCACTTGAATCATAACTTAACCAATAGATCATCAAAACTTAAAGAATTCTTAAAAAAGCATTTTATCAAACACTTGACGGGTGAGTAATACTAGTATAAAACCATACAATTCAAGAGTATTATAATGATAGGAAATCCAATGTAAAACTATCAATAGATACTTGGTAACACCCCCAAGCAATATACATCAAAATCCTTCATCAATTCCCACAATAGATCTTAGATTCATAGCCCAAAACATAGTAAAACAGTCATAGTTTCATAAACCCCAACATAGTGTGCAGTGATTTTCATTATAGATAAGACTAATGAGTAAATCATCTTTAAATCACGTGACTTTTTAAGAAAAAGAAGCTTGGGTATCATGGGTGAAAGAAACCCACATACCTCGACTTTGGAGAGTTTCTTGAAGAAGATTTGAAATGGAGACTTGAAGCTTGAATAAAATCCCTAGATCCGGATGAGTTCTGGGACTCTGGAATCTTGAGGAGGACTTGGGGCTTGACTTGGTTTCCTTGAATTCCAACAAGACTTCTTGAAAGCCTAGAAAATGGATGGAGAATTTGATGAAGATTAGAGAGGATTTTGAGAGGATTTTAGGGCACAAAACGGCTAGACAATGAGGGATTTTTTTGTATATAGGTGTAGGGTTATTACCCAATTTCCCTGGAGTAAAAAGAACAACTTTCAAAATTTTTTGAGCTAGTCCACGTTAGGTCTGCATCACGGACCCGTCGCAGATAACTACTATTTTTGCAAAGTTTCACCAAAAAATATTTTTCTTGGTATGGATAAAGTAGAGCTTGTAGGTAATTGTTTTCCCATGCAATTTTGCCCTCTGAATAAGAATATGAAATCGGATTTGCAAAATTCTGCATGAATTTTGAGATATTGAAAAAAATGCATCATAGGGTCTTTTTGAGCTATGTGGATAGGTCTTTAAAATCCCTGATTTGAGATATAAGGGAATTACGATTTTGGGGGCATTCCTAGTCAAGTGTGGGGCATTATATGTGTTGTCAGGTGATAGGATTAAGGTGGATCCAAAAAGACAGATGTAACAAGAAATTAGCCTAGACCCTTGACTCTGATGGATATTAGGACTTTTTTCGACGTGGTGGATTATTATCAAAGATTCGTGAATGGTTTCTCTTCAATTGCTTCTCCTTTGACAAAGTTGACCCAGAAGAAGGCTAAATTTGTATGGACCGATACGTGTGAAAGAAGCTTCCAAATTTTGAAAAATAAGCTTACATTCGCTCCTATCTTGACTCTACCGGAAGGGTTAGAAGGGTTTGTGATGTATTGTGATGCTTCGAGAATCGGTTTGGGGTGTGTTTTGATACAAATTGGCAAGTTCATTGCCTATGCTTCTAGGCAACTAAAGGTGCATGAGCATAGTTATTCCACCCAGGATCTTGAACTAGCAGTTGTGGTATTTGCTTTGAAGATATGGCATCACTATTTATATACGGTTCATGTTGATGTGTTCACCAACCATAAAAGTCTTCAATAGGAATTCACCCAAAGGGATTTAAATCTAAGTTAAAGAAGGTGGCTAGAGTTCCTTAAGGATTATGACATGAGTGTGCATTACCATCCGAGCAAAGCTAATGTTGTTGCAGATGCCCTAAGTCAGGTGTCCATGGATAGTGTGGCTCATGTTGATGATAGCAAGAAGGAGTTGGCAGGGGACGTCCGTCGGTTGGTTAGGTTGGAAGTTAGATTAAATGAGGCCGAAAATGGTGGTGCGGTGGTAATAGATGGTTCAAAGTCCTCCTCGATTGAAGAAGTCAAATCAAAACAAGACCTTGACCCCACTTAGGTGGAATTAAAATCATTGGTAAAGGGATGGCAAGGTGGAGGTTTTCTTCCAAGGGAGAGATAGCATCCTTAGGTACGAAGGTTGCTTATGTGACCAATGTCGATGACTTGAGAGATTTTATTTTGAAAGAGGCCCATAAATCCTCTTATTTTATTCACCCCGGTTCTACCAAGATGTTTAAGATTTTAGAGAAATGTATTAGTGGGGTGGTATGAAGAAAGACATTTACAAATTTGTAGTCGATTGCCATAATTACCAACAAGTCAAGGCCAAGCATTAAAGACTGGGTGGTTTGACCCAAGACATAGAGATTCCTACTTTGAAGTAGGAAGAGATCAATATGGAATTTGTAAATGGATTGCCAAAGACTAGAAGGCATTTTGACTCCATTTGGGTTATTGTTGATACAATGACAAAGTCGACCCACTTCTTACAGGTTAAGACAATCTATATTGTCGAAGATTATGAGAAGCTGTATATTCATGATTTGGTAAGATTGCATGGGTTTCCATTGGCCATTATTTCAGATCGTGGTGCTCAATTCACATTACACTCTTTGAGGTCCTTCCAAAAGGGCCTTGGCACTAAAGTTAAGCTTAGTACATCATTTCACCCTCAATCTGATAGCCAAGCTAAGAGGAATATCCAAACTCTTGAGGATAAGCTTAGGGCTTGTTTCTTGGAGTCTAAGGGTCATTAGGGTGAGTATCTTTCACTGATAGAGTTTGTTTACAACAATAGCTATCACTCTAGCATTAGAATGGCCCCCTTTGAAGCCCTTTTTGGGAGGTGTTGTAGATCCTCGGTTGGTTGGTTTTAAGTGGGGGAAATGGAATTCTTAGGCCCGGATTTAATTAGAAAAGTTTCAGAAAATATGAGGATGATAAGGGAGATATTTAAGTCTGCTCAAAGTCAGCAAAAGTCCTATGCTGACACTAGAAGGAGAGACCTTGAATTTGAAGGTGATGATTGGGTGTATTTGAAGGTTTCTCCAATGAAGGGCGTGGTTCATTTTGGCAAAAAGAGGAAGTTAAGTCATAGGTTTGTAGGGCCTTATTGGATCTTGATACATGTGGGTAAAGATGCATATGAATTAGAGTTGCCCATGGAAATGAGTATGGTTTCTTATGGTATAATTCAACATCTGATTGTTGTTAACATTATCATCTCCTACTTTCACTAATTATCTAGAAGTATCTTATAAAATATATAGTCTAGAAATATCTTTGTAGAACATTGTAGAAGAGTATAAAATGGTATGGAAGGATATAGAAGAGTATGGAAGGATATGGAAGCGTGTGGAGATTCCTAAGAGATATGTGGAGTATTCTAGAGAGCTAATCTCCACCCTTAGATCAAATCAATCTCTACCATTTATTATGGAGGTGGAGTAGTATATATAGGGATGTTCTCCCCTCACTTAAAATCAAGCAAGTTTGAGAGCATTCTCCCACAAAGAGTATTTTGAGTGTGTAACATTTTTTCTAAAAGTCTTCTTCTTTTCAATTGTGTCCTTTCCATATCCAACAAGTGGTATTAGAGCGGGTGGTCGGGGACCATTATATTCGAGCTAGCGCTTTTGTCGATATACACTCTGGGAGTATGAGAATTCTTTGGCCGGAGACCAAACTCTAATAGTTGAGTGTCGGGCGCTAACCAAATTGTCATGGTGGATCTACTATCATCGACTATCTCAATTAAGAAGATCAATAAGAACAACTATAGTACTTGGTCTACTCGCATCAAGTACTATTTGGTAGGACAAGATTTATGGAGCATTATTGGTGGCAAGGAGACTACACTGCCTACCGACAAGGAGGAGATGAAGGAGTGGGA
>JAOTQR010124009.1:0-23338 GCA_025774065.1 Solanum ossicruentum
AACTAATAATACCCAAATCTATAGTCAAGTTTTAAATATCAAATCCAGGGCTAAGTCTTTATTCCTCCAAATATTATAATTCTAACGATAATGATAGAATACCACATACTTATCATTTAATTACCTATATCCCAATATATCATCATCTAAATAAAATTAAAAAATATTCTCATAATATATTACTTAAAAGTACACGAAAATAAACTCATTTTTTTAAAAAATATTTTTTTACAAAAGATTTAGAAAATAGAAGCACTTACAAGAATACAATTGCCGAAACCTATGCAATAAAACACCTCCCTTCCGCTAACCACGTGCTATAAAATAAATCTAGAATTTAACTAGAACAAATTTAGGTAGGAATAATAATAATAGGGAACTAATAGAAGAGAAGAGAGGAGAGGATGTATTGTCATGTGAAGGTATGATTCTATATGTATATTTTCCCTTATTGACAAGGCTTTATATAGCAAGGGAAAGGGGTGCAAATTATGCATCATAATGATGCTTACCGTTAACATGAATTGTCATAGCTTTTCCTTCCCACTTTAAAGTGGAGCTTTTAGTGTTGTCCATAAGAAAACTTGAGACAATGCAAGGTGAAAGCATTATCATCCCATCTTGCTCTAATAATGGAAAATTATACATGTGAGTAGGGTAGACTCTTGACATTAAAGAAAAACTTTTTACCAAACAAAGTGGAAGCATTATCACTAACATTAAAAAAATAATGGAGAAAGGGTTGTTACAAGTTGGTTGTATCACAGTCTATCCTTGATAGACTTATGAGCTTCTTGAGTTTTCTGGGAGGAGTATTAGCACGTAAGAATGAGTCCCTCTCGTACTCATTAACTACATGGCCAGTGTAGGAGAGGATTAGACCATGAGAGCGGATGTTTCCTTTGCTCCCGCAGAGGACTTGACAGACTTCTTTGGGATCTCTGACAGACTCGTCCCTTATCCCGGCAAGGTACTGGATGGATGTGGCAACAACATCTCTTTGTTATATCACTATTGGCTCATAGGTGGTGATTGTCGATTATAGACACTACAGATAGATTTCCTTGTTGATAGTACTCTGCCGTTGATGTGATTATATGATGTCTTGATGGATAGTGAAGTGCTAGAATTCTGTCCTCTACTCTGAGTGAGGATGTGTGATTGATGAGTTGATGTTACACTTTCATATACTGTTTACTTTAGTCCATTTTACATATAGTACATTCCACGTACTAACTCCCCTTTGGCACTACATAGTTCTATGATGCAGATTCTATAGACAAAGGACTTCAGCAGCCCAATCATTGAGGTTCACGGATTCCGACAAAGACTTGGTGAGTCCTCCCTTGTTTTCGGGGGACATGTTATCTTCTTTCCATTTATCCTAGATTTATTTCATTAGACTGTGGTAGCCATGACCTGTCATGGTATCTTCTTAGAATATAGTCATAGAGGCTTCGTAGACATAGACAGTTGATAGTTGATGTCGGAATTGACTATTTTCTAACTCCTCATTCCTATTGAATTGCTTATTTCATATTCCTTATGATAGTGATTGCAATAGCCTACTGTTAGCTTATTATCTTCTTATATCTTCCGCTTATGAGTTGATTGAACTAATGCAATGAAACTAGGTGTTTGCTTGGGGGCCAACAATAGTCTCCGAGTTTCCAGTTATATCTAGGGTACCCTCCTGGTGCATGACAAACTTGGTATCAGAGCACAAAGTTCAAGAGTTCTAGGGAGTCTATGAAGTCGTGTCTAGTAGAGTCCTTATTATTAGTGTGAAGAGCTCCACATCCATGATTTGGAGGCTGTAGGACATATAGGGATTGGTTCCTTTCTTTCATATTCTAAGTCCGTGCGATAGAGTCAAAGTCCATGAAAATCCTTTTCTAAGTCATGCTTTACACGTTGCAGACCATGTCTTCTAAACGCACCAAGGATTTGAAAGCTACCATCAACACCGAGAAACATGAGCCTACTACTCATCTTATCGGGCATAATCGATGGATAGAGGATAAGGAGAGTGAGATGGAGGAAGTTTGGGGTGAGTACGGAAGTAGGGGCCCCCATCTGCAGAGACCTTGGAAGTATATGTCACCACTAGTGACTGCATCCATGTCCAATAGTAGATATAACCTGAGGCCGAGGAGGAAACAACCCTCCAATATTTGAAACCCTTCATCCCAAAGAAGTGTGGCTCGAGGAAGAAAAGGGAACCCACTATGTGAAAGGTGTGGCAAACTTTATTTGGGACGGTGTCTTTTTGGCACCCATGACTGCTTCACATGTGGCCAAGCAGGTCACTTTCGGAGGGATTGTCCTAGGCAAGTCAACAAAACCCAACCCGCTAGGTCTACGCCATCAGTTAGAGGAAATCAGAGAGATGCTACTCTTAGCGTGATTGAGGTTACAAACCAGTTATGTGCTGCAATAGTTGCCTAGCCCATAGAAACACTCCGCGAGGTTGTGACAGGTATAAGTTGAATATTTACTTGATTTTTTATGTTATGTGTGATAGACGAGTTTATGTTTCCAAGAATTTTAATGTTGCCAACTAAGATGGAGATCTAAGGTCTTGTAAAAACCTCAAGTAGAGTTGTTACCCCTGAGATAGGAAGATAATGAGTGAGAGGAGGAGAGTGGTGATTGATTGAGGCTTATATATCCATTAGGTAACTAGTGAAATGATGGGTGATGGCCATAAGCTTGACGAGTGACCCGAAAGTACCCTATGATTATCATGTCATGATGAGATGAGGTATAGATAGAGGGAGAGTTACTGTCAAAAAAGTGTTAGAGCGTGCCCAAACTCGAAGGAACTGTATGCAGATGTGTTGTAGTATGCATTCTATTGAAGGTGAAGTGTAAATCTTGAATAGGGGGAAGGAGTGCTTTTAAGGTGATAGAACAGATCTAAGTTAGGCTTATGATTGTGTGAGAGAGTTCATGAGATTCATAGAGTTATAAGCTTAGCCAGATAAGGAGGTATAATGAGTGGGTGAGTGGTACATGAGTGGTGAAGGGGGAATGCATTGATTTCTCGCTATGAGATTTTAGTAAGATTATGTTCCCTAATTATTTCTCTAGTAGTTGTAAGTTAGCATTAAAGAGGTATGTGATATGTGCACATGTTTGTACTAGACCCTAAGATGGAATTCTGAGGAGTAGTGTGAAAGAGGAGATAGTATCGTGGGAATAATAGCCTTAATTGGGGATTTTCTCTAAGAGACTCGCCATAGTGTACGAAAATGCTAAATTGTAAGGAAAGTGATGCTATGGGTAGGGTAAAGTGCCCTTAGGTGAGACTAGAGAAACGAGGATAGTTCAATAGATAAGAAGAGACTTGAGATGTGTATCTCTAAATTGGGTAAAGTTGTGTGAATCTCTAAGTATGACTGCTTTAGGAATCTAGGTAGCATCTTTGAGTTCAATGGGAAGTAAGTTGAGGTAGGAATTCGGTGTCACTCTGAGCAACTAAGTTGATTGGGGGTTTTATGGATAGGTGATGAGGAGTTTTCCTTTATAGTCTAAGTCATATACAGATAGGTGTATGAGAGCATAGAAGTTGAGTGTTAGCAGACAAGAGAAAAGGCTAGATGGTGAGAGTGTGGGAAGTCGTTATGTATGCTATAAGAATGGTAAACATAGATAGACCCCCATAGAGGCAGGAAATGAGTTAAGAGTGATATTGCTAAAAAGAGTCTGAGTGGCTAGTTATATATATATATATATGCAACTGTAGCATAACAGAAGGGTTTAAGAGATTCTTGTGGGTAGTGATTCCTTAACTAAGTGAAAGTATACACTTACAGCCTAGTGGAGGAATTGATTCGAAAACTTAGAGAGAGGAACTTGAGAGCTAAGGGGGAGATGACGGAGTGGTAAACTAAAGTAGATTCTTAGTTTGATAGAGATGGGCTAATCGAGATGAGACATCAGCTTTGTCATGTCCTACGTTCCTTATTCTTCCGTTGAGATGATACTCTTTTCACGTTTAGTCTATGACTGCCATGCCTGTGGCCTAGTCTTATATACCACCTATTGATTGTTGGTTGAGTTGGGAGGATGAAAAGCGATGAAGTCATTCATTAATTTTGATCTTACCCCATGGATCTAAGTGGTTCTACTCCTACGTTTAATGAAAGGTGACCCAAGTTTCATATTACGTACAGTTCTCTGAGCTCAAAATGAGTCTTGATAGACGCGAGGGATTGTAATCTATTAATGTTCACAGATAAGACTTCTCCATTGAACCATGCCAATGATCTTTTGTTCCTAGCTCCTTGAGTAATCCAGCTTTCCAATCCTGATAGGAGTATTGTTGAAGATAATAGATGAGTTATGGTGATGGGAGACTATGAGTGCTTTTGAATTCTGATAAAGGAGTTGAGTTCTTATTCTTGAGTTGAGGTTCTTTCTGAGCCTCTATATACTTGAGTATGCAAGTCCTTAATAGTATTCGTTCCTAATAATGATGTTGGAGATAAAGTCTTAAACTCTAAATATTGTGTTCTAAGTCTATTCTGGAGAATGAGTATTCGAGTGTCCAAGTATTTAAGTTCTTGATTTTATTTATGCTGACCTTGCACGGAGAGGTAGTATTTGAGGTTTCACCAAAGAGGGAGAGAGAGATGAGATCCTATGAATGTGTAATAGAGAGGTAAAAGTATGTTGATATGACTTTGAGTAAGAACTCATTGAATGGTGGAGGTAGATGAGTTAAGTAGGCTTGAAGATTCTAGGACATAGTTGAGGTGGTTAGAGGGATAGGCTTGAATTCGGGGTTATTGTCATGCGAATACTGATGATAGACTAAGTGAAGACTTCATAATAAGGGTTTGAGGAAGAGTAGTGAGGCAGTGAAGAGGACTAGTAAGTTTTAATAGAAGTTCCTATGGAGGTCCAGCACTAAGGGTTGAAGATTAGCTTTATAGGTACATAATCACCTTGCGAATAACATCTTGAGGCTTAGAAGTAGGTTGATTTAAAGAGGAGGAGACGGATAGGTGGACACTGGAGTAAGAACTACAAGCTTAAGATTGACATGGTAGACTGCTATGAAAAAGGGAGTACAATTGAGACGAGGTGCTGAGCTTGAGAGCTGAACATAGAGTTTTACGTATAGATGGTCCCATTCTCCATTAGAGTTGATGGCTCCCTTCTTGAGTTCGAAGGACTGATTATCGAAATTGTTAAGCGATTTGAATTGATTGAGTTCATTGTTCCATTCATGCTTGATGGTGAAAATCCTAAAAGAGTTTCTTTACTCTTGATCTGAATCAATTTGTCTATTTGGAGAGACTGTCCAAATTGATTAATGGTAAGTCTTGATTGTTATTCATACCTGACGATAAGAATATTGGAGGAAATTTCCTTACCTTTAGCTAAATTGATGTCTTTTCTTGAATTACGTGCCTATCCTTGAGTCCGAGTAAAGTTGATTGTCAAATGAGATAGAATCGAGAGATCGATTGATAGATGTGGATGATGAGCAAAGTTTTGAGCCTATTCATGCCAAATGATGATGACGTTGAAGGTAAATGTCCTTATCCTTAACAGTATTGAATGTATCCTTTTTTGGGTTGATGCAATCATTTTATTCTATTCTCGAATCTAAGATAGAGATAGATATGTGATGGATAGTCGAGAATTCGATATGTGATGGATAGTCGGGAATTCGAGCATTCCCGAGTGAGGAATAAGATGAGTTCTAGGTTATTCGTGCTTCTATTCGATCTTTACTCATCATTCGAGGACGAATGATCCTAAGGGGGAGATGATGTAACACCCTGTGAAATTTTGAAATGCCCCTAAAATACATCGTATGCACAACACGTCTTCCAAACCTCTGATAGAAAATCCGAGATCGGATTTGCGATTAGCCTGAAAAATCAAGTCATAAAATGGTCTCAACCCAAATTAAAAACAACTGGATCAAATTACGAAATGACCCATTTTGGGCTAGAAACAGTAGCAAATCTGCGCCCCCTTCGCGACACGCTAATAGCGCGGAGATGCACTTAAGATTTATTTTTGTTGGGTTTTTCGACGGGAATTGATTTTTGGAAAAAAATTGAAAAAAATGAACTGGTGTGCGCCCCCCCTCCACGAGGCGCACCAGTGTGCCATTTTTATTTTTTTTCTTTTTATTTAGGGAAGGGCAATTTTGTCCTTCCCAACATATTCTTAAGTCCCAAATCGTATTTCTAAGCTTAAATACATACAAAAGGCTTAAGAAAACCCTTCTTTTCTTAAGTTCTACGTAAGAGTTCCTGAGAGAAGAAAAATCAGAAAGTGGAGGGTTTCAAGCTCGGGTACGAATTCGGGAAGAAAAACTTGATTATTCGTCATTCTAGGTATGTGAAGGCTAACCAAAACATGGAATCATTCTTCCATGAACCCCATTGTATAAATTAGATTGGTAGTTGATAGATGATAGGTTATGAGTTGAGATTTGATATTTATTTTTAATTCTTTTATATATATATATATATATCTTAAATTGATGATCGTCACATTTTAAATTACTGTTTACATGTATTATTGACTGATTATGTGTTCACTCTATACAATTTTCTTGTTAAAGACAATAATAATGAACTTAGGGCAATGTCTAGAGCCTTGACTATTTATGGATGTGTTGATTGTTGTGGTCTTAGTCTTGAGATGAGTACTGTGATAGTTGAAGTAGATGAAGTTAGTATTCTTGAGGTTAATGAGAATGAGAGAGTTGAATGTAAGTATTTAAATTCTTGAATTGATAGAGTGATAGCTGAGAGAAGGACCCTGCCTCGGAGGGGGAGTTGACTATATCACAGTCTGACCTTGATAGACTTATGAGCTTATTGAGTTTTCTGGGAGCAGTATTAACACCAAAATGGGTAGGAGTGAGTCCCACTTGCACTCATTAACTGCGTGACTTGCATAGGAGAGGATTGAATCGTGAGAGCCGATGTTTCCTTTTGTCCCGCAGAGGACTTGAGAGAACTTTTAAGGATCCCTAACAGACTTGTCCCTTACCCCGGCAATGTACTGGACAGATGTGGCAATGACATCTCTTCGTTGTATCACTACTGGCTCATAGGTGGTGATTGTCGGTTATAGAAACTCTCAGATAGATTTCCTTATTGATAGTACTCAGACGTTGATGTGATTGTATGATGTCTTGATAGATGGTGAGGTGGTAGAATTCTGTCCTTTACTCTGAGTGAGGATGAGTGATTGATGAGTTGATGTTACACTTTCATATACTGTTTACTTTAGTCCGTTTTACATACAATATATTCCACGTACTAACGCCTCTTTGGCGCTACATCGTTTTATGATGCAGATTCTATAGATAAAGAACTTGAGCAGCCTAATCGTTGAGGTTCACGAATTCTGACAAAGAGTTGGTGATTCCTCCCTTGTTTTCGGGGGACATGTTATCTTCTTTTCATTTATTCTAGATTTATTTTATTAGACTATGGTAGCCATGACCTGTCATGGTACCTTCTTAGAGGATAGTCATAGAGGCTTCGTAGACATAGACAGTTGATAGTTGATGTCGGAATTGACTACTTTCCCACTCCCCATTCCTATTGAATTGCTTATCTCATATTCCTTATGATAGTGATTGTGATAGCCCACTGTTAGCTTATTGTCTTCTTATATCCTCCGCTTATGAGTTGATGGAACGAATGCAATGAGATTAGATGATTCGCTTGGGGGCCAACAATAGTCTCTGAGTGTCATTACGTCTAGGGCATCCTTCCGGAACGTGACAGAATTTTCTCTTACCATCGCAACAAAAGAGTTAGACATTGACAAAATTGAGAAGCTCTTTAACATTTTCATCAAAAATTAATTTGACATTTGATTTTTCCATTCATTCTATACCCTTCGATGAAATCAATGAATGAAAACGGATTAAGAATATCATTGACATGAAATAACATTGTCTAATAATATAATTCTTCCAATGAAAAAGTAATCAACACGCTCTTTCACAAATTGATTTGATGGGTATGATCTATATATTAGAGGAAGAAAAAGACAGAACAAAAAACTGTCTGTGCGATGAGAAATGGGGAAGTGGGGGTGTTGGGGTGGTTTTTTTTCAAATCATATTATGGTTTACTTTAGTTGATTTTAGTAACTGAATTATCCTATTATCTGGGTCTTTTTTGTTTTTTTTTTTTAAAATATAAACATAAATTTAAAAATAGTAATTAATAATTAATCTAACTAATTAATTTTTAAATAAACTGCCAAATGCCAAATGGCTTATTAATTGTTTATTATATTTTGAAAACTCATTAGATTTTAAAGATAACTCCTATTTCAATTAAAAAAAAATTGGGAAAAGTAAAACGTTAAGGTTACGTAAGTTTAGTCAGAGAAGAACTCTTCTATCAATTGGATATTAATTTAGTTTAGGTAATATATGAATATTATTTAAATAAACAGAACATTTAATATTGTTGATTATTTATAACGTTAACATGTTATTTAGTATGTATGTATTATATATAATATTATTTTTTATGCTAAAATGTTTATGTATATGTATATATAATTATAAATTTATTTTTAATTCCTAAATTGAAAATCATAATTTTAAATTAATTTTAGGTTTCAAATTTGTTTGTAAGTAAACGGAAAGTAAAAAAATGAATTTTTCGGATACATATTTTTTATTTTAAAAAAATAAAGATAAATTTGTTTTTGAAATTATGAATATTAAAATTCATAAAAACATTATATGATTAGGATATTGATTTGGGTAAGTCTGATATTAAAATATTAAATTATAATGAAAAAAAAAAGTGCTACAAATAAGGTGAAAACTGATATAGTGGTTAAAAGAGATATTTACTCCTTTCTACTTTTTTTTTAAGAAAAAAGATATTTACTCCTCTCAGTTTTTTTTTTTAAAAAAAAAAAAATTAATGCAAGAATAAATGTGCATGTGTGCTTGTGAGTTAGTGGGCTATATGGAGAGGAAAGTGACCTGCAAAAAACTGCTATTGTAGTAAAAAGTTAATATTTACTAATTTGCAGTTTTTTTTCTTTTCACGACGGAATGCATTAAATAAGAGTAGGTTTTAACGAAGAGAGAAGTATTAAAAATATCTTTAAGCTTGACATGAATTATTAATTTTGTCTCTAAACTATTGATAGACTTAAAAATATTCATCAACTTGGCGAACTAAGCTTAAATACATCTCGAACTTGGCACGAATTATTAGTTTTGTCCCTAAACTATTGATAGACTTAAAAACACCCCCAACTTGGCGAACTAAGCTTAATACACCCTTGAACTTGACACGAATTATTAGTTTGACACGAATTATTAAGCCTATCAATAGTTTAGGGGCGAAACTAATAATTCGTGCCAAGTTTGAGGGTGTATTTAAGCATAGTTCGCCAAATTGAGGGGTGTTTTTAAGTCTATCAATAGTTTAGGGACGAAACTAATAATTCGTGACAAGTTCAAGGGTATTTTGGTACTTCTCTCTTTAATTAATTATGCAATCAAAAACGTGCATAGGTAAAGTAAATTTATAATTTTATTTTTATAAGAAAATTATATGAAAATCTTTAGATGGTAATCTATGTTATATATTGAAAAAATATACGGAGCATAAGTTTATATAATATAACTTTACTTAAATTTGGAAAAATACTTTCTTAATGAAGTGGTGTAATACCCCAATTTTTTTAAGCTAAGATTGAGTCATCCTTCATATGATATAAGATTCTAATTGAGGATTCTTAATTGAGCATAGATGCTAAAGTCAATTTCTTAGTATGGAAATAAAATTGGAGATAATATGAATTCGTAGCACTAACGTAAAATTTTATAAAAGTTAGGTGAACCAATGACTTGAAAGTTGTATATACATGCTAGGATTAATTCTTATGTATTTAAAGTATATTAGGTGTGATTTAGAGTCATAAGAGATCTTTTAGATGAAACCAAGTCCAAAGAATTTCTGGCAACTAAGTATGAGTCGATAGAAGGGTCAACTTCAAATGACCATACCTCCTAAAGTATAATGATTTAGGTGACCCATAATATATTAAATCGAAGATATTTGAATTAGCTTTCCAACGCATCTAATTTCGCCTTAATCAGAATTCAGAGTAGAAAGTTATGACCATTTTAATGAAGGGGTGCGGAGCTGGATAAGTAATGACGTTTCTTTTCTTTTATTTTGAGAGTACTTTTATCCTAACATCTTTGGGGGTCTATTTATGGTCCACAAAATGTATAAAACATCAATTTTCATAATCAAAATCTTCTCCCTTCACTCCTAAGCATAAATACTCAAGAATCATCAAGAAAGTCATTAGGTTAGGATTATCTTTCATGATTCATCCTCAAGGTAAGTTATTCTTCATAAATTTCAATCTACCTAACCCAAATTTCTTCATCTATTCATGAATCTCTAATGAGATTTTAAATCTATAACACCCCAATTTTTTTTAAGCTGAGACTGAGCCATCCTTCAGATGACATAAGATTTTAGTTAATGATTCTTAATTGAGTATAAATATTAAAGTCAATTCCTTAATTTGGGAATAAAATTGGAGATGAACTAAGGTCACACGAACCCTCTAGTACGAAGTTAAACTAAACTCTTTTAGCGTTTGAGTTATAACGTAAGATATTATAAAAATTAGATGGACCAGTGAAGTTAAGGTTGTATATTTATATGCTAGGATCAATTCCGAAGTATTTAAAGTATATTAGATGTGATTTAGAGTCATAAGGGATCTTTTACATCAAGTTAAGTCCAAAGAATTTTTATAGACAAAGTTTTCGTATGAGTTGATAGAAGGGTCAACTACAAATGACCATATCTCCTAAAGTATAATGACTAAGGTGACCCATAATATATCAAATCGAATATATTTGAATTAGCTTTCCAACGCCATCTAGTTTTGCCTTAATCAAATTTCAGAGAAGAAAGTTATGACCATTTTAGTGAGGGAGTGCAAAGCTGTCTGAAGATCCGCGCCCAGAGCGCGTCGCGGACCTGACGCGGACCCTTACTGGATAAGCTATGCCATTCTTTTCTTTTTATTTTGAGGGAACTTTTATGCTAAAACCTTTAGGGGTCTATTTAAGGTCCAAAACGCATAAAATATCAGTTTTCATAATTAAAAACCCTCTCTTTCATTCCTAAATACAAACACTCAAGAATCATCAAGAAAGTTATCATGTTAGGATTAGCTTTCAAGATTCCTCCTCAGGGTAAGTCATTCTTCATAAATTTCAATCTATCCAATCTGAGTTTCTTCATCTATTCATGAATCTTTAATAGAATCTTAATCATAAGTCAGGGTTTCAAGAAGACGAATCCAAGAATCCCAAGAAATGATTTCTTGATTCTTCTTTTCAAGAATTAGGGTTCTTCATCAAGAACTCCAAAGATTCTAAGTCAAGAATTCAAGAATCAAAGAGAATTCCTTCAACCAATGTCCTTCCAAGTTCTTTCACTTTAAATGAACTACCAAGATGGAGGATTTTTTTCCAAGAAAGAGAGTATTCATCAAACTTCGATGGTAATATCAACTTTTCAGGTTATGTAAGCTATTCATAGCATTGGACTGAGTTCATCCACGCGCCCCATATGTTAATTCTTCATAATTGAGTTCACGTAGAGTCTTACCCTAAGTCTTGAATTCTAAATGAGTTAATTCCTCGTCCATTAAGTTAGATATATTCATACACTGACATTGTTATTATTTTTATATTTTATATTATTGAAATTTTCATTTGTGGATACTTTCCCATGAACCATAATAAAGTTGATGATCATGGCTTTCCTATATATTCTTTGATATTGAGATTTATGATTTTCATGCATTAAACAAGTATTTTGAATATAGCTTTTGCATGTTCTAGTAAAGATGATGACTTTTCTATGCATTGATGAAAGAGTAATTTAAACTAATATTATATATATATTATTGAGTCCAAAGATTTATATTTTAAGGAGCACATTTTGATGAGATAATGCGTGATTTAATGAGTTTTGAAGAAATGCATGATATTTACTAAATTTTTCTACTAAAATGGGGTCTTAAGTTGAGATACTACTTTTAATTATTAAATTAGTTAAGTCCTAAATTTACTATGAAAATCTATGAAGTTCAAAATCTTGGTTTAAACTCAAGTAAAGTATTAGTATAAGTATTGTATGAATAGTGAAACTTGAAGCCTATGATTTTAGATAATTTTGAGAAAAGTTAAGAGAATGTTAAGTTGGGCTAAGTCCTAAAGAGAAGAAAATAATATTTTGAGCAAAAATATTCTTTTAAGTATGAGCATATAATTAATAATTTTGGGAGTTGTATTGAGCATTGATATGAGTGAGAGTAATAATAATAACTTGAACTCATAAACTATGTAGCCAGTGAAGGATAGGATTGTACCAAGGTACAACTCCTCACTCGCCACTGAGATAACCCAGTTTTGGGATAGATCCACTCCCCTTGTTTTCGTTCCTTACCTCGGCAAAGTATGAGACAGCTCTAGCAGCGTGGCCAAGACGCTTTATCATCATGAAGCTCATAGTGATGGTTGTTGGTTAGAGAAACTTCTCAAGAAGTAAAGTTTATTATTTTACACACTGAGATTTATTACTTATTTGTTGAAGTATTTGTTTTTATTATGTTGCATATTTAATTGAGTTGAGCTATTTGCAGAGCTAAGCATTTGAGTATTATAATTTTTATATATTGAGTTATGTTCATTAATGCATTAAAGTCAGTATTTCTTTATATTAAGTTGCATTTTTAAACAAAATCAAAACCATAGGTTTTACTTGAATGACATACTTTTGCCAATTAAGCTATCTCAAAGTTTAATTTTAAACTGAGTATGTTGTTCTTAATACTTTTTGGCCATCTTACATACCGTACATTCCAGTACTAATACCACTCGGTGCTGCATCATTTCATGATACAGGTACAAGTTTTAGAGATCCTCAGCAAGCACTTCGTTGAAGCTCTATTCAGTCGCAGACAGTGGTGAGACCTCCTTACTTTCGGAGGAACCCTTTTATTTTAGTTCATTCTTTTTTTTTGGTATTGAGGTAGCCTTGAACATGTCTTGGCACCTTCTTATGAGTTGGTAGAGGTTTCATAGACTGATTTAGATAGAGAATAATAGATTTGTCTTACTTTCAGTGTCAATTTTGAAAAACTATTATTATTTATTTCAATTGTAATATTGAGTTATTTTAATACAAGATACAAAATTATTTTACATGAGAATTTGCATGCCTACTTGAGTACTTTCTTTTGTTTTATTTAATCTTTCACTAATTGAATAAGTGAATTGAGCCAAGTGGTTTGGTTGAACAAGCAATGGTTTCTGAGTGCCTGCCATGTCCAGGGTGTAGGCTCGGGGCGTGACAAACTTGGTATCAGAGCACAGAGTTCATATGTCCTAGGGTGTCTATGAAGCCATGTCTGTATGATCTTATTTATGGTTGTGAGGGCCACACTTCTATAAATGAGAGACTATTGACATTTAGGAAAAGTTTTCCCTTCTTTTAGATTCTGAGTCATACGATAGAGCTAATTCCTAAGGAATCTACGATAATTCATGCATTGCTCTAAACCCTATGATTATGCCTCGTCCACGAGGTGATATTGATAGTAATTTTTAGATCCTTATCGGTGAGTTCCTCTGTGATGAGTAGTCAGAGTGATAAAGAGATTGCATCGGGCTTGAGAGAAGCCGACTAGTGTGCTAAGTTTGTTGACTAGAAAGAGTGCACTATTATTCATATTAATCGTGCATTTAAGTTAGTTCTAGATGTACCAAACCCTCTTTTTTCAAAACTTGCTTCCAATGTTACCCATGAGAGAGAAACTTATGTCTCTAAAAAGTTTAATGCAACTACTTAAGAGTGAGATGTGAGGTCTTATAAACCCTGAGTAGAATTGAATCACCCTAGATTTATAAGGATGATGATGGAAAGAAAGAGACGAGATAGCAAGAGTGATAGATGATTGAGGCTTGTAGTTATAGTTATGTATCTATTAGGTAAATAGTAAGGCAATGACTCAATTGACATAACTTTTGATGAAAGAGTAGTAAGAACCTTTGACTTTCATGATGAGGTATAGAGAAAGAGTTGTTGTCAGAATATGTTAGAACGTGCTCAAAACTAGAAGGAGGTTTTTGTTGATATGCTATAAGTATTCATACCATTGAGGGTGAAGTATAGATGTTGAACAGGGGACATAGTGCTTTCAATATGATCGATCTAAACTAGGGGTATTATTCCGAAGCAAGAGCCCCATGAGATTCATAGAGTTAGGAGCTTAGCCAAATGAGGAAATATAGTGAATGGGTGAGTAGTACTTGAGTTATGAAGAGGGGATATGTTGATTGTGTATTCGCTATGAGATTTTAGTAAGCCTATATTCCTAACTTTTACCTAGTAGTTGTAAGTTGGTATGATGTTAGAGTGGTATGTGAAAGATGCACGTGTTAGTACTAGCCCCTAAGCTTGAATTTTGCGGAGTAGTGTGAAAAGGGAGATAGTATCGTGAGAGTGATAGTCTTAGTTGGAGATTTAGAAGCTTGCCATAGTGTATGAAGATGCTAAATTGTAAGGAAAGTGATGCTATGGGCAGGGTACAAGTGCCCCTTAGGTGAGACTCATGAAACGAGGATAGCTCAATAGATAAGAAGAGGCTTGAGATGTATACCTATGATTGTGTAAAGATATGTGAAGTTTTATGTTACGAAAGCTATAAGAATCTAGACAATATTTTTGAGTTGTCAATGGGGAGTAGGTTGATGTAAGCATTCTTTATCATCCCTACTGAATGAGTCGATCGGGCTTATGGATAGACGATGAGGAGTTCTCCATAATAGTCTAAGTCTTATACAAATGAGTTTATAGGAGCATCAAAGTTGAGTGTTGCAGGTAAAAAGAAGAGGTCAAATTATAAGGGTTGTGGAAAGTGGTTATGTATGCCAATAAGAGTAGCAAATATAGGAAGATTTCCATAGAGATAGGGGGAAGCCAAGAGTGTTACTTTCAAAGAGAGTCTTAGAGAGTATTTTATATATGTGACTATAATATAACAAAAGAGTTTAAGATATTGTTGTGGATAGTGATTACCTAACCATGTGGATATATGTACGTATATCTTAGAAAGGTAAATTGATTCGCAAACTTAGAGAGACGACCTTTGAGCTAAGGGGGAGATGATGAGGTGATGAAACATAGTAGATCTTGAATTCTTAATAGATATGGGTTGATCAAATGAGATATCAATCCTTTTTGATCTCATATAGTCCTTATACTTCAGTCAAAGTGATATTTTGTTCCTACCTGGTGTATGAGCTCCATGTCCATGGCCTAGTCCCATGCAGTTATGTTGATTCCCGTTTATGTTATGTTTCAAGGTAAAAAGTGATCTTACCTTATGGATCTAAGAGTTTCTAGTCCTATATGATTAAGATATGACCTGATTTTTACATTGCGTATAGTTCTATGGACTCAGAGTGAGTTTTGATAGCTGAAGGAGATTGTACTTCATTGTGAATATCCTCAAATAAGATTTCTCGATTTAATCGTGGTAATGATCTTTATTCCTAGCCCTTTGAGTGATCCTGCTTTTCAGTCTTGATAGAAGTGTTGATGATAGTAGAGGAGTAATGGTTAATGAGTTGAGAGTTTGATTGATTGAGTGAGTTTAGAGAAGAGTTTTCATTGTTATTCGTGTATTGATATCTACCTTTACTAATCATTCGAAGACGAATGATCCCAAGGGAGAGATAATGTAACACCTCATTTTTTAAAGTTGAGATAGAGCCATTCTTCATATGACATAGGATTTTAGTTAATGATTCTTAGTTGAGTATAACTGTTAAAGTCAATTTCTTAATGTGGGAATAAAATTGGAGATGATCTAATGTCACATGAACCCTCTAGTACGAAGTTAAGCTAAAAACTTTCTTAGCATTTGAGTTCTAACGTAAGATTTGATAAAACTTAGATGGACCAGTGACTTTAAGGTTGTATATACATGCTAAGATTAATTTCTAAGTACTTAAAGTATATTAGATGTGATTTAGAGTCATAAGGGATCTTTTACATCAAATTAAGTCCAAAGAATTTTTCCCGACTAAGTTTTTGTATGATTTGATAGAAGGGTCAACTTCAAATGACCATATCTCCTAAAGTATAATTAGTTATGTGACCTATAATATATCAAATCGAAGATATTTGAGTTAAATTTCTAATACATTCAATTTCGCCTTAATCAGAGCTCAGAGTAAAGAATTATGATCATTTTAGTGAGGGAGTGCAAAGCTATCTAAAGGTCTGCACCTGGAGCGCGTAGCGGACCTGATGCGGACCCTTACTGGATAAGCTATGACATTTTTTTCTTTTTATTTTGAGGGTACTTCTATACTAAAACCTTTGTGGATCTATTTAAGGTTCCAAAATGCATAAAAAGTCAATTTTCATAATTAAAAACCATCTCCTTCATTCCTAAACATAAACGCTCAAGAATCATCAAGAAAGTCATCAAGTTAGGATTAGCTTTCAAGATTCCTCCTCAAGGTAAGTTATTCTTCATAAATTTCAATCTACCCAATCTAAATTTCTTCATCTATCCATGAATCTCTAATAGAATTTTAAATCATAACCTAGAGTTTCAAAAGACAAATCCAAGAAATGATTTCTTGATTTTTCTTTTCAAGAATTAGGGTTCTTCATCAAGAACTCCAAAGATTCTAAGTCAAGAATTCAAGAATCAAAGAGAATTCCTTCAATCAATGTCTTTCCAAGTTCTTTCACTTTAAATGAACTACCAAGATTGAGTATTTTCTCCAAGAAAGCGAGTATTCATCAAACTTCAATGGTAATATCAACTTTTCAAGTATGGAAGGCTACTCATAGTATTGGATTGAGTTCATCCACGCGCCCCACATGTTAATTATCAATAATTGAGTCCAAGTAGAGTCTTATCCTAAGTTTTGAATTCTAAACGAGTTAATTCCTCTTCCATTAAGTTAGATATATTCATGCACTGAGATTGTTATTATTTTTATATTTTATATTGTTGGGATTTTCATTCGTGGATACTTTCCCATGAACCATAATAAAGTTGATGATCAAAACTTTCCTATATATTCTTTGATATTGAGATTTATGAATTTTCATGCATTAAACAAGTATTTTGAATAAAGATTTTGTATGTTCTAGTAAAGATGATGACTTTTCTATGCATTGAGAAAAGAGTATTTTAAACTAATATTGTGTGTGTATATATATATATATATATATTTTATTGAGTCCAAAGAGTTATATTTAAAGGAGCACATTTTGATGAGATAATGCGTTATTTAATGAGTTTTGAAGAAAAACATGAGATTTACTAAATTTTTCTACTAAATTGGAGTCTTAATTTGAGATACTACTTTTAATAATTAAATTAGTTAAATCCTGAAGTTACTACGAAAATCTATAAAGTTCAAAATCTTACTTTAAACTCAAGTAAGTATTAGTATAAGTATTTTATGAATAGTGAAGCTTGAAGCCTATGATTTTAGACAGTTTTGAGAAAAGTTAAGAGAATGTTAAGTTGCGCTATGTCCCAAAGAGAAGAAAGTACTATTTTGAGCAAGAATATTATTTTAAGCATGAGCATATCATTAATAATTTTGGGAGTAGTATTAAGCACCAATATGAGTGAGAGTAATAATAATAACTTGAACTCATAAACCACGTACCCAATTTTGGAATGGATCTACTCTCCTAGTTTTCGTTCCTTACCCCGACAAAGTATGAGACAGCTCTAGCAGCGTGGGCAAGACGCTGTATCATCATGAAGCTCATAGTGATAGTTTTCGATTAGAGAAACTCCCCAAGAAGTAAATTTTATTATTTGACACACTGAGAATTATTATTTTTTTATTAAAGTATTTCTTTTTATTATGTTGCATATTTAATTGAGTTGAGCTATTTGCATAGATAAGCATTTGAATATCATAATTTTTATATATTGAGTTGCGTTCACTAATGCCTTCATGTCAGTATTTCTTTATATTAAGTTGCACTTTTAAACAAGTTCAAAAACATAGGTTTTACTTGCATGACATACTTTTGTCAATTAAGCTATCTCAAAGTTCAATTTTAAAGTATCTTGTTCTTAATACTTTTTGATCATCTTACATACCGTACATTCCAGTACTGATGCCACTCGGCGGTGCATCATTTTATGATGCAGGTACAGGTTTTAGAGATCCTCAGCAAGCACTTCGTTGAAGATCTATTCAGTCGCAGATAGTGGTGAGACCCCCTTACTTTCGAAGGATCCCTTTTATTTTAGTTTATTCCTTTTTTTTCTCGAGGTAGCCTTGAACATGTCTTGGCACCTTCTTATGAGTTAGAGGCTTCATAGATTGAGTTAGATAAAGAATAGTAGGGTCTGTCTTACTTTCCGTGTCAATTTTGAAAAACTATTATTATTTATTTCAATTGAAACATTGACTTATTTTAATACAAGATATAAAATTATTTTACATGAGAATTTGCATGCGCACTTGAGTACTTTCTTTTGTTTTATTAAATCTTCTACTAATTGAATAAGTGAATTGAGCCAAAGTGATCTGCTTGGGAAAAGCAATGGTTTCTGAGTACCGGCCACGTCCAGGGTATAAACTCGGGGCGTGACAAAATCATGACCTAGGGTTTCAAGAAAATGAATTCAAGAATTCCAAGAAAGGATTTCTTGACTCTTGTTTTTCAAGAATTATGGTTCTTCATTAAGAACTCTAAAGAGTCTAAGTCAAGAATTAAAGAGAATTCTTTCAACAATATCCTTCCAAGTTCTTTCATTTTAAAAGAACTTCCAAGATTGAGGATTTTCTCCAAGAAAGCGAGTATTCATCAAACTTCGGTGATAATATCAACTTTTCAGGTATGTAAAAGCTACCCAAAAGTATGGAATTGTTCTTCCATGTACCCCAATATAAAGTTAGGATGTAAATTGATACTTTAGAGTCTTGAGTAGTGATTTTCTTGAAAATTTCTTGAATATTATCTTTAATTCTTGAATCTTATCTTTAAATTATATTTCATATCTCAAATTGATGATCATCATGTTTAAAGTTCACTGTACACTTGTATGATTATGTGATGATGATTTGATCCGATTAAATTCTCTCTGTAAAGACTCAAATAATGAACTTAGGTGGATATCTAGATTCTAGATTGTCCGAATATTTTCTTTTTGACTGGGTTTGAGTCCTGAGGTGAGTGTATTGATGATTGTAATAGCTAGAAATAACATTGATAGAGTTGAATGAATATTTATTCCTAACTTGAAAGGATTGTCTTTCCCTTTAAGTTGATAGATGATGAGATGAAGTAAGTGTTCTTGCCCGTAGGGGTTGAGTGATGGAAGTTCTCGATAGATTGATAAACTCATGAGCATATTGAGTCCTGGGAGGAGTATTAGCACTGAAATGGGTGAGAGTGAGTTCCACTCGTACTCATTAACTATGTGGCCAACGTAGGAGAGGATTGGACCGTGAAAGCGAATGTTTCCTTTGTCCCAAAAGAGGACTTGACAGAATTTAGGATTCACTGACAGACTCGTCCTTTACCCCAGCAAGGTACTGGACGGATGTGGCAATAACATCTCTTTGTTGTATCACTACCGGCTCATAGGTAATGGTTGTCGATTATAGAAACTCCCAAATATGTTTCATGGTGATAGAACTCTGACATGATGTAATTGTTTGATGTTTTGATGGTTAGTGAGGTGATAGAGTCTTGTCCTTTACTGTGAGGTGAGGATGAGTGATTGCTATATTGTTCCATTTACTTTAGCCCGTTTTACATACAGTACATTCCACGTACTAACGTCCCTTTGGCACTGCATCATTTTATGATGCAGATTCTATAGACCGAGGACTTCAGCAGTCCAATCGTTGAGGTTCAGAGCTTTCCAAATTCCAGATAGTGGTGAGTCCTCTCTTGTATTCGGAGGATATTTACTTTCTTTTGCTTGATAGTCTTTTACTTGATTTTTGATAGCCATGGCCTGTCATGGTACTGTCTCAGACAGTAGTATAGAGGCTTCATAGACGTAGATGTTGATATTGGTATCGGGGGTTCTTTCCCTCTTCTTTCTTTACATTAAGACTTCCGTTTGATATTTTATTCCACTTATGATAGATTGAGTTGATGGCTTGAGCCAAAAGATAGATATTGTTATTATATTATCTTCTTCCGCTAATGAATTAATTTAACGAAGACAACGAGACTAGGTGGTCCGCCTGGGGGCTAGCAATAGGCTCCAAGTGCCAGTCACGTCTAGAGTACCCTTCCGAAGCATGAGAAATGAAAACAGAAAAGTTATAATCTTTTTTTTATAATAATATTTTATTTAGGATACAGAGCATAAGTTTATATAATATAACTTTACTTAAATTTTGTAAAAATACTTTATGAATGAAGTGTAAACAGAAAAGTTGTAATCGTTTTTTATAATAATATTTTATGTAGGATACACGTTAAGTTAATAAAATGGTTTTGTTCTTTTTACAATGTTGTATAGTGCTTAAATACTTATTTAAAGGTAGTTATATATTATATCGTAAAGGTTTTTAAATTTAATTTTAGAAACGGTTATATATTACTATATTTTGTTTTTATAATTGAATTTATTATTTAAATTTAGTATTTTGTTTTATAATTGAATTAACTAATAACTAATTTAACTAATTGTCCTAGGATGCCACATAACTTATATAGAGGCTGCCAAGTGGCTGAATATGGTGACTTCATCCTTTTTTAATAATATATAGATATAGACTAGTATATATACTCGCGCGTTGCGTGGATCTTTTAAAATGTAATAATATTTTAATTAAAAAATAACTCATATGAAATGTTATTGAGTAATATAAGTGCATATGTAATCATATATAATATTTGAAAGATAGAATTTGAAGTAAAATGTGTTTTTAAATTACATGAAATATTTATGTATTAAGTTTTTTGAAAAAAGATAAAAAATACTGAAGACAAAATAGAAAGTGTAAAAAATATGAAAAATTCCTAATTTAGACATTATCTTATCCCACGTATCAATTCTCACGAGCAGAATGGAACTAACCTAACTTGCATTAACTATCCCATATTATATCTATACCCTCATTTTCCTCACACTCCAACACTACACACAACACATATAGGTATTAGGATCATCTTTTGCAACTATACAAACACCCACCATAAGATCGTCTAGATATTGACATCACCATTCATTCATTACCTTGCTTCGATACTATAGCACCATCTCTTAATTTTTTTCAAGTGAGATTCGCAATTGAAGTGAATTGTCATTTTTGTATAATTTTATTTGCTCTTGACTATCATTATATCGTTGGTGTACGATCTTTGGGTTAAATTTTTTAATTTATTAATGAAATAAGCGTTCATGCTTGTAAAGATCAAATTTCTCTCCCAGATTCTTAATTAGTTTTCTAACACTTTTTATACCAAATCGGTTATGAATTAAATTAACTTTTAAAATCTAAAATGCTTTTATCTTTGTTTAAATATTTCTTAATAGATAAAGTCAAGCTAAATTGTACGCAAATATTTTTCTTGGCGTATTTTATAGAAACGTAGTTGCATCATTTCCATAAAAATAGGCTCTAAAGTTGAGAGACAATATAATTGAAGAGACAATATATATATATATATATATATATATTCATTCTCTTCGTTTTGATATTTTTCTATTTCCTGTGATATATATATATATATATTTATTTTGTGGATCATATGTAAAGTGTATAGTATATGATTAGTTGAAAAAAATATCGAATTGAATACATAATTATTGATATTAATTTTAATTATATACTATATCTGTTTCTTTTTAGTTTTCACCTTTTCTTTTTGAAAGAAAAACATAAATTTTGTCATGTATCAACATCACAATTATTTTCAATTCAGTGTGAATAAGTATTTAAACAATATACAAAATTATACAAAAGAATAAATCAATTTCCTTAAATAAATAATTCTAAATAAAATATTATTATATAAATAATAATATTGATTCTGTACTTGTAGTTTTTGTGACCTAAAATTTTTCACCCACTTGCTTAACTTTCGATTCCCCAAAAACTCAATTGTAGTACTGTATTTAGTGTATTGTGAAAACATTATTTTTCAATAATAATTGCCAAAACTATAACGTTTCTCTAATTCATGGGAAGGTTAGTCTTCTATTAAATTATAAATTATGAACCAACACGTTTGTCTATATTGTTGTACCTTTTTAATATTATAAGTATTGAACAAATACATCTTTATCTAATTTAAGTTGTTATACCCTTTTAATAATTTGATATTTTTTATTTTACAAAATAAATATGAAGTATGCATAAAAGTATAGTACGTATCACACAAAGTAACAAAGTTATCAAAATAATGAAAATATGTACTACTAAAGTTTTTGCATAACATTTTTTTTTGGTTGTAAAGTTTTTGAATAACATAAGAAAGTTTAAGCTAAAGTCTAAACTAAAGAGAATTGTTACACTATACTTTTTCCAAATATGAAATACCTAAAACTCCATTTCTTATGATTTAGATTGTCCATTTTTATGAGCATTCATCACTCTGTGCTAAAGAAAATTCAATAGATTTTTGGGGGGATGGTGGTGGTGGTGGTGGTGGGGGGGAATCCATTTTAAATAAGACAGGAAAAAAAAGGATAAACAAAAAAAGGTACATAACCTTTGAAATTTCATAAAATAACACATATCATCTTTATGTTGAAGCTTTTTCTGAAACAATTATAGATCTTCCGTAGTAATCGTAGCTTTAGTTGACTTCCATCATTTTGCAGACAGGAACACTCCATAATTTTTTACTGCAGTTTTTTCTTTCTGAAAAGATAAAGTTCTTCTTTGTAATTGTTTGATTTTCTCTTAAAATTGTTCCCTAAAATTAAGGACTCTAAATTCAATTTTTTCTTCCTAAAGTTAGGAGGCAATACGTGTGAGTTAATCATTTTCTTATTTTATCAAGAGGGTGCTATTATAGTTTTTTTTAAAATTGATTTTAGATTTTAGATTTTATTTTAAAATTTAATTTATGGATAATCATCACTATCTTTAAAAACAGTTTGAATTTGACTTTATTTATCAAAACGGTTTTCATAAAATAATTATGTTAAATTAATTTTTAATTATTTGTGGCAATCATCTCTCGACAATTTTATGAAATATCTGAAAATAAATTATCTGTTAAGAGTAGGTTTTATCTTGAACTGC
>JAOTQR010124029.1:0-62280 GCA_025774065.1 Solanum ossicruentum
TATGTATGTATGTGGGCCCTTATAGGGTAATGAGGAGGATTAATAAGGTGGCTTACGAGTTAGATTTGCCTAGTAAAATGGAATTCGTTCATCTTGCCTTTAATGTGTCTATGTTGAGGAAGTGTGTGGCTGATCTAAATGCCACTTTGCTTCTTGATGTTGTGGGGGTGGTTGAAGACAACTTTTCATATGAAGAGGTTCTAGTAGAGATCTTGGGGAAGGTGAAGTGGCTAAGGAACAAGATTTTGATTCCTTTAAAGTCCTTTGGAGGAACCAACAAGTTTAAAGTTCTTCTTGGGAGGGTGAAGCGAATATGCAAAAGCGATACCCTTATCTCTACCATCATACTTAACCCTAAGCTACTAATTCTAAGTCTTCTATGTGATTTCATGTCTCATGTTCTAGCCCCTAAAGTCATTTGCATGCAGACATGTTTACATTGATAAAGTTCATGGTGATTTTACACTTATGCTGAGATTTTGAAAATGGTGAATTAAGTATGTTGTTGCATTCTTGTTGGGGATTATTTAATCATGATTACTCTTCTCATATATGTTTCTTTGGCATTTAGAGATGAATATTCCAAAGGGAGAGATACTGAAACGACCCCAAAATGTGTTTGAAAGTTTGCCTCGAAAGTGCCTGGAATCGTAATATTTACATATCTTAAAATTCATGTGCGATATTGAAAATCCAACTTCCTATTCTTGTTTTAGGGTCAACTTGAGTAGAAAATGGGTCTAACACCGATTTAAGGTCAATTGTAGCAAAATTTGAAAATCACAAAAATGCGATTTCTAGAGAGATTATCGTGCCCCTAGCGCGATGAGCCAAGGGCAGGCCTCAGTTCATTTTTTGTGCAGTTTTTCTTGTCCAGTCCAAGGCATTTGGGTCTTGTGTCTAAGTGTTCCCATGCTTGAAAATTCTTATATTTAGCTTTATTTCACCATCTTATATTCGAGATATTCCCAAATACACTTCCAAACACTTAGATAATATTTCATCTCCAAATTTCAAGTCCCAAAACTCAGCCAAATTCCAAGGTTATCATTCAAACTTCAAGTCTCCATCTCTAATCTTCAATGTGTTATTCTCCGCAGCTAAGGTATGTGGGTTTCTTTTGTGGTTTCCTTCCACCCATGATGCCCAAGCTTCATTTTACATAAAATTGCATGATTTAAAGTTGATTTACTCATGGGTCTTAATGATTATGAACTTCATTGCACACTAGGCTAGGGTTTCATGAAATTATGGTTATTTTAGCATGTTTTGAGCTATGATTTTAAGGTCTATTGTGATATTAGACTAAGGTTTTGGATGTATATTTCTTGGGGGTGTTTCTCAGAATCTATTAATGGTTTTACATTAAATTTTCTAGCATGGTTACACTCATAAATTGCATGATTTTACACTAGCATACACACCTATCGAGTGTTTGATAAATTGTCCAATTAATATATTTTTGATGAATTGAAGGTCAAATGTATGTCTTATGAGTTGAATGACTATATGGTGATGAAATGAATGTATGTTCATGATATTCTTCTATATAGTGTTTGAATGTGACCTTGCCCGACTCAGGGGGACAAGTGCCTGATAACCATGTTGAGGGGTTTGTACATTGATAGTCAATAAAGGGGATAGTTCCTTGATAACCGGGTTGAGGATTTAGTACCTTAGTCAGTAGGTGTTGCAGAATGTGACCATCCACAAACCAATCAAGGGGTTCGTACCTTGATAACCATGTCGAGCGGTTTGTACCTTGTTCACCAAGGGTGGTAGGGTGAGACGATCCACCAACCAACCAAAAGGGTTTGTACCTTGGTAGCATATGGGTTTTATATGTTGGTCTCTACTTACACCTTGTATTATATTCTATATAAGCACGTTTTACTTGAGCATTGATTGTTATGCCATATTGCTAATATGTTATATATTGTCTACTATTATGCATTTTGGTTATGATACTTATTTCTTGTTGCATTGCATCCTACATACTTAGAACATTTAAACGTACTAACACATACTATATGCCTATATGATATTACCATGTACAAACTAGAGCCCCACTTGATCATCCTCCTACCCGTGGCTAGTACGACATTTCTCAAGCTCTTTGGCGGGTCCATTTCAGGGACGATGCTTATGATCTCATACTATGTTCTAACCCTATCTTTCTTATATGTATATGTTGATAATGAGGGTGAGCTCGGTAGCTTTTCTTGGCTTCCACTAAGTATCTAGTTCTAGAGGTGTTGTTAGACATGTTTGTATTATGCTATGAGCTTTGACTCTCTCTTGATTCTTGATATTTATGATATAAAGATTGCCCTTAGCCCCATTTGTCCCTATTTACTATATCTTGTTGTATTTTATTGCTTATGTTAAGAGTCTTGCTTAGGATCCCTTTAGGTTCCCTATGCACCGTGTCACGTCTAGGCCCTAGGCTTAGGTTATGACAAACTTGGTATTAGAGTACTAGGTTTTTATATCCTCGGAGTCCAACACATCATATCGATTAGATTCTCATTTATGGTTGTGCTATGCACCATAACTATGAATAAGAGCCTATGAGGCGTTTTAGGAAATGTTTCCCTTCTTCATGTTCTAATTCGTGCTATAGAGTTGAAATAAGGATTCCCCCCCAACGTTGTTCTTTACTATGCTAGATCATGCCAAACACAAGAGTAAGAAGAGTCCGCACTCTCGAGGACTAACCAGCTCATGGTGAGCTCCAGGATGCTCTCACTTTGCTTGCTCAAGTATTTGGCTCATCAAGCCTATCAACGAGCCCAAGCTCCTCATGCTCCTACACTAGCATTTCAGGTGAGATACTTTATGAAGATGAATCCCTCGAAATTCTATTGGTCAAAGGTGGATGAGGATCTTCAAGAGTTCATTGATAAGGTCTATAAAGTTTTGGTTATAATTGGTATTATATCAGAGGATAAGGCAGAGTTGGCGGCTTACCAACTCAAGGGAGTGGCACGAATATGGTTTGATCAATGGAAGGAGAGAAGGGAATCAACCATGTGGTGTTATGGGAGGAGTTCAAGGTGGCATTTCTTAATCGATTCTTCCCTTTTGAGCTTATGGAAGCCAAATTGGTGGAAATTATGAATCTAAGACAAGGGTATTTGAGTGTGAGGGAGTATGCCCTCAAGTTTAATCAACTCTCATAATATGCTCCCCACTTGGTGGCCGACCCAAGGTCTTGAATGAGTAAATTTGTGATGGGTGTTTCTGACTTGATGAGTGAGGAATGTCGATCCACCATATTGATTAGTAACATGGATTTTTCCCAGTTTATGACCTATGCCAAGAAAATGGAGGTGAAAAAGTTGAGAAAGAGGAGGTGTAATAAGGCCAAGAGGGCCTGCTTGGAAGGTAGGTTGCAAAGTCGAAATGGCGGTTGATTCCAACAAGGCCAAAGGTCATCTCATTCCTCTAATAGGGGGTTTCCAATGACTTTCCAAAGTCCCAAGGTGTTAGGGGGTGTGGTCCCTAATGGTGTGTGTCCAAAATATGGTAAGGACCATGGGGGCCCATTTTTGGAAGACACTAATGCATGTTATGGGTGTGGAGAAGTTGGTCACAAAAAAATTGAATGTCCTTATAACTGCAACAATGGTAAAGAGGTTCTCCCACAAGGTGCTAATACGGTTTCTTTGGGAAAGGGAGGTCAACAAGGTGGTTCCCCAAGGCACAGTCAGTTTTATGCTTTGCATGGGAGGCAATGGGTTGATGAAGTGCCTGACGTCATTATCAACATATTGAAAGTCTTTGATTTTGATGTGTATGTGTTGACTGATCCTGGTGCCATTCTTTCTTTTTACCCCCTTTGTTGCCAAAAAGTTTCATGTTGAGTCTGAAATGATGTGTGAGTCAAATGAGGTATCCACTCCTATTTATTGCTAGAAAGGTCTATCAAAATTGTTCCACTTGAATCTTGGATAAAATATTGCCTTGTGATCTTGCTGAGTTAGATATGGTTGTTTTTGATGTAATTCTTAGGATGGATTGGTTGGATGCATACTATGCCTCTATTTATCGTAGAACCTGTAGGGTCAAATTTCAATACCCAAATGAACATATTCTTGAGTGGGAGATTCATGATATTATGGTCAAGGGTAGGTTCATCTTTTACATTAAAGCCCACAACTTGATTTCTAAGGAGTGTCTTTATCATCTTGTGAGTGTTAGGGACGTGGAGTCTAAAGTCCCTTCTATAGAGTTAGTTGTAGTTGTGAATGAGTTCCTTGATGTCTTTCCAAATGATCTTACCAGCGTTCATCTCGAAAGGGAAATAGATTTTGGTATGGACCTCCTCTCTGATACTCTACCCATTTTTATTCCCCCTTACCATATGGCCCCGGCGGAATTAAAAGAGTTGAAGGAGCAATTGGGAGACTTATTGGAGAAGGGTTTCATTAGGCTTAGCCAATGACCTTAGGGTGCATCAGTGTTGGTTGTGAAGAAGAAGGATGGGTCTCATAGAATGTGTATTGACTACCGACAGTTTAATAGGATCACCATCAAGAATAGGTATCCTATTCCAAGAATTGATGATTTGTTTCACCAACCGCAAGGGGCTACCACTTCTCTAAGATTGTTCTTCGGTCTAGGTACCATCAAGTGAAGGTAAGGGAGAGTGAAATTCCTAAGACGACCTTTTGGACTAGGTATGGACATTATGAGTTTGTTGTAATGTCCATTGGGTTGACTATTGCACCGGTTATCTTCATGGACCTTATGAATAGGGTATTCAAACCCTACCTTGATTGGTTTATTGTTGTCTTCATTGATGATATTTTGATCAATTTGCATAGTGAGGAGGAGCATATGGTTCATTTGAGGGTTGTGTTGCAAAAATTGAGGGAAGAGAAGTTGTATGACATATTTGAGAAGTGTGAAGTTTGGTTAAAAGAGGTTGCCTTCCAAGGTTGTGTGGTGTCAGGGGATGATATTAAGGTGGATCCTAAAAAGGCATACGTGATTAGAAATTGGCCTTGACCATTGACCCTGTCGGATATTAGGAGCTTCTTGGCTTAGCGGATCATTATAATAGATTTGTGAATGAGTTCTCTTCTATTGCTTCTCCAATGAAAAAGTTGACTCAAACGAAAGCCAACTTTGTGTGGTTTAATGAGTGTGGAAGGAGTTTCCAAACATTGAAAGATAAGATGTGTCCGCTCCTATATTGTCACTATCGGAAGGGCTAGAGCAATTTTTTTTGTATTGTGATGCTTCCCATGTTAGTTTGGCTTGTGTGTTGATGCAAAATGGTAAAGTCATAGCCTATGCTTCTAGAAAACTCAAAGTACATGAAAAGAATTATCCTACCCATGATCTAGAGTTGGCCGCCATGGTCTTTGCTTTGAAAATTTGGCACTACTATTTGTATGGTTGCATGTTGATGTATTTACCGATCATAAGAGCCTCCAATATGTCTTCACTCAAAAAGATCTCAACTTGAGTTAAAGAAGGTGGTTAGAACTTCTTAAGTATTACGACATGAGTGTGCATTATCATCCCATTAAGGCTAATGAGGTGGCGAATGCTTTTAGTAGGGTGTTTATGGGTAGCCTTGCTCATGTTGATGATGATGGAATATGTGTGGCTAGGGAGGTCCATCGATTGACTAGATTGGGAGTTAGGCTAAGAAGAGGGTAATAAAGGTGTTGTTGTTGTTATTGATGGTTCTAAATCTTCATTGGTTGAGGAGGTGAAAGCTTAACAAGATTTTGGTCCCTCATTGTTAGAATTGAAGGCATTGGTAAAAGATGGGAAGCTGGAGGTTTTCTCCCAAGGGGGATATGGTGCCTTTAGGTACCAATGTAGCTTGTCTGTGCCTTGTGTTGATAGGTTGAAGGAAAGGATTCTTGATGAAGCTTTTCATTCTTCTTACTCTATTCACCCCGGGTCTACTAAAATTTATAGAGATTTGAGATAGGTGTATTGGTGGGGAGGCATAAAGAGAGATATTGCCAAATTTGTGTCCGGTTGCCAAAGTTGCCAACAAGTCAAAGCCAAACACCAAAGGTCAGGTGGCCTAACCCAAGAAATAAAGATTCCTACTTGAAGTGGGAATAGAATAATATGGATTTTGTGGTTGGGTTGCCCAAGACTAGGAAGAGTTTTGATTCCATTTGGATTGTGGTTGATAGGATGACTAAATTGGCTCACTTTCTATCAGTTGAGACTACTTGTGAGGCTGAAGATTATGCTAGGTTGTACATTCATGACTTGGTGAGATTGCATGGGGTTCCTTTGTCTATCATATTAGATCGTGGTGCATAATTCACTTCACACTTTTGGAGGTCCTTCCAAAAATGTCTTGGAACCAAGGTAAAGCTTAATACGACCTTTCACCCTCAAATGGATACCCAAGCCGAAAGAATTATGGAGAAGGTAAGGATGATTAGAGAAAGGTTGAAAATAGCCCAAAGTCACCAAAAGTCTTATGTCGATGTGACAAGGAAGGAGCTTGAGTTTAAGATTGGTGATTGGGTATATCTAAAGGTGTCACCCATGAAGGGTGTGGTCCATTTTGGTAAGAATAGCAAGTTGAGGTGTCCATATATGGGTTTTTATAAGGTGATGAGGAGGATTGGTAAAGTGGCTTACTAGTTAGATTTTCCTAGTGAAATGGAATTGGTTCATCCGGTCTTTCAAGTGTCTATGTTGAGGAAGTGCGTGGGTGATCCTAATGTCATTGTGCGTCTTTATATTGTGAGGGTGGTTGAAGACAACTTGTCATATGAAGAGGTTGCAGAAGAGATTTTGGATAGGAAAGTGAAGAGGCTGAGGAACAACGATATTGCTTCTGTTAAGGTCCTTTGAAGGAAACAACAAGTCGAAAGTGCTACTTGGGACGCCGAAACAGATATGCAAAAGTGACACCCTTATCTCATCCATCCTACTCAAGCCTAAGGTACTAATTCTAGTTCTTCTATGTGATTTAATATCTCATGTTCCAGCCCTAAGTCATTTGCATGCATTCATATTTACATTGATAAAGTTCATGGTGATTTTACACTTATATTGAGATTTTGAAAATGGTGAATTAAGTATGTTGTTGCATTCTTTTTGGGGCTGATTTATTCATGATTACTCTTCTCATGTATATTTCTTTGTCATTCAAGGACGAATGTTCCCTAGGGGAGATATTGAAACGACCCCAAAAAGCACCCAAAAATGTGCCTTAGAAGTGCCCGTAATCGTAATTTCCATATATCTGAAAATTCATACGCGATATCAAAAATCTGACTTCATATTCTTGTTCAAGGGATCACATTGAGTGAAAAATTGGTCTAACCTCAATTTAAGAGCAACTGTAACAAAATCTGAAAATGATTTTTCCAGTGAGGTTTCTGCGCCCTTGGTGCATCAGTTCATTTAGTGTGCAGTTTTTCTTATTCGGTCCAAGGCTTTTTGGTCATGGGATTAAGTGTTTCTATGCTGAAAATACCTATACTTAGCCTTATTTCACCGTCACTTCATTCAATACATTCCCAAATACACATCCAAACACTTAGACAATATTCATCTCCAAATTTCAAGTCTGAAAACTCATCCAGAATCAAACGTTATCATTCAAGCTTCGAGTATCCATCTCCAATCTTCATCAAGCTGTTCTCCAAAGCTAAGGTATGTGGGTTTCTCTTTCATGGGTTCCTTATACTCATGATACCTAAGCTTCCTCTTACCTAAAATTGCATGATTTAAAGTTGATTTCTTCATGGTTCTTAATGATTATGAATTTCACTAACACTACGTTGGGGTTTCATGAAATTGTGGTTGTTTTAGTATGTTTTGAGCTATGAATCTAAGGCCTATTGTGAGATTTCATGAAGGGTTTGGATGTTTATTGCTTGTGGGTGTTACTAAGTATCTATTGATTGTTTTACATTAAATTTTCTAGCATGGTTACATTCTTAAATGATATGGTTTTATACTTGCACTACACACCCGCCAAGCGTTTCATAACATGTGTAGTTAATGTATTTTAGATGAATTGAAGGTCCAATGCATGTCTTATGAGTTGAATGACTATATGATCATGAAAGAAATGTATGTTCATAATATTCTTCTATATAGTATCTGAATGTGACCATGCCCGACTTGGGGGGACAAGAGCCCGGGTAACCATGTCAAGGGGTTTGTAACTTGATAGTCAATCAAAGGGCTAGTGCCTTGATAACCGGGTTGAGAGGTTAGTACCTCAATCACCAGGGGTGTTAGGGTTTGAGTATCCACCAACCAATCAAGGGATTCGTACCTTGATAACTATGTTAGGGGATTTCTGCCGCGATCACTAAGGGTTGTAGGTTGAGCCGATCCACCAACCAACCAAAGAGGTTTGTATCTTTGTAGCCTACGGGTTTTATATGTTGGTCTCATCTTACACCTTGTATTATATTCTATGTAAGCACATTTACTTGAGCATTGATCATACATGCCATATTGCTAATATCTTATCTATTGGCAACTATTATGCATTTTGGTTATGACGCTTATCTCTTGTTGCATTGCATCCTACATACTTAGTACATTTAGATATACTAACAGATATTCTATACGTACATGATGTGACCATGTAGCGACCGGAGCCCAACTTGATCATCCTCCTTCCCATAGCTAGTACAACATCTCTCAAGCTCTTTGGTGAATCCTCCATTTCGGGGACGATGTTTATGATCTCATACTATGTTCTAAGACTATCCTTCTTTTATATATATGCTAACTATGAGGGTGAGCCCGGTAGCTTGTCTTGGCTCTTGCTAAGTATCTAAGTTCTAGAGGTGTTGTTGGACAGTTTGTATTATGCTATGAGTTTCGACTCTTGATGTTTATGATATGAAGATTGCCCTTAGCCCCGTTTGTCCCTATTTACTATATCATGTTGTATTTTTATTTATTCCACTATCAAAGATGTATGATGATATGTTAAGAGGGTTATCCATGCGCCATGTCACGTTTAGGCCCTAGGCATAGGCCGTGACATACTTACTGAAAGAGACCACATTGATCCAAAGAAGCCTTGGGGAATCATCACCGATCAACAAAGACCTTGGCCCCAAACATCAATCTCATACTCAATCAAGATGGAACCATTTCCAATCAATTTTTCATCAATAGTGTGATTTAATCAATGTTTCATTTCGGCACAATACTCATTTTCAAATATGAATAAGAGTATGAATGGTTCCAAACAATTCATATTTTTAACAATCAACTAACCAATCTCATCATTATTTTAACAATAGAATTATCATCAAATAAATCATTCAATAATAACATCACATTATTTCTCAAGTTCTCAATAATCAATTTATCGTCATAGTTTAAACTATTTATTAATGAGTCAGTGTTTTTCCTAGTATTATTTCAATGATTTGATCGCAATATCAACTTTATACAATATTTATATCAATACCGTATATATCATGTTTAAATAATGACTTTCATCGTTAGTATCTATCATTACTTAGCACTTGGGTCATATTAGCAATTCACATCTCTCGTTAGGGGATTAAATAATAGTTCAATTATCTTAAAATACGACAGAAATCATTAATCGACAATTCACAATATTTTAAGTAACATAATCAATCATATCCTGAATGATGAGTCAAGTTATTATATTCTATCATGTAGCCATTTTTTTATTCTATCATATGTATTAATTCATTTCATGAATAATTCACCCATTTTGAATCACCATTACTCTAAAGTCAAAAAATTAACCCGATAGTTGAACCTTCCTCTTTTAATCATACAGAAAATACGACAATCTATTCAAATAATGAATCACAATCAAATTCCATTTCTAATGATGCAAAAATCATGAAATTTGGGGGAAAAGGGAAAAATGGTTAAAAAATCTAATATCAAAAAATAAGGTTAAAATCTGAAATTTTTTTCTTGGAATGTTCCTTGAAATATTAGGAATCCAATAGTGAAAACTATTTAAAAAATGGAGTTAAAACAACCTCACAATCACCATTTTCATAAAAGCTAAGTTCATGAACAAAAACCCTCAATCTCCCAATTAAAAATTCCTAGTTTGATGTTACAATCATGATATAATCAATGGGTAATGGTGACATATTCTCAAAATAACTTACCCAATAAATTCCTCTAAAAAATCTCTTAAAATGCTCCTCTCCCGAGCTCCCAATGACAAAAAATGATGGAAATGAACTAAAATCGATCATTTAGAAGGTTACTATTTCAGGTAATTAAATTACCCTCTGTGATCATGGCCAATTGCTCCAAAAAAATATAAAACAGTACACTTAACCCTCCGTGAATGCTAAAAGGTGTCGTTAATGCAGATGTCTAATTAGTTACCCTCCGCGTATGCGGTCCTAGCATTGTGAACGTGGAGGTCTTATACTAGTTATTAACTTAGGCACTAGAAATCTTGAAACACTGTTAGAACACCAAAAAATTATACCAAATCTCATTGTAGATCTAAAATCACCTCTAAAAATTACTGAAACCATGAAAAATCCAATTCGAGCACCCAAACTAAAAATGTTGATCAAAGTCAAACTATAGTCAAATTTTAATTCAATTTCTAACTTCAAACCTAAAATCCATATAATAAATATAGATATAATTCCAACAACTCTTCTAAATCAATTTTCACATTCTAAAACTAGTGGAATCAATGGAAAGCAATTCCAAGACTCCAATAACCAAGTGACTCAAAAAATTTTTTTTTTAAAAAAAGCAACTTAAACCTTTAAAATTCAACTCTTTAACAAAAACTCAACTTTTCATGAGATTTTTAAAAATAACTTTCTCAGCCAATCAAATAGTACCCGAGAAAACAATCGGGAGGATAAAATGATAATTTTTGTTGAAAATGCCAAACATAACTTTTGGAGTCGTTACAACCTGTGAGGACTACTGAAACTCCCCTAATTACTACTTTTTAGATAGCTCCAACTATAGAGGATGAGTTTAGAGGAACTATAGATATGCTCACTCATCTTGCAGCCACCTAAGTAGGCCAACAAAGAATGCCCTCATAACACCAACACCCAAGATACATCGACTTCTATGAAGATCAGAGATTTCTCGAGGATGAACCTATGAATATTCTCGAGGTTTTAAACTTAGAAGGATTCATGGATTTTTTTTTTTTTGATACGATGTAGAAGGCTCTGAAGTCAATGCATGCAACTGAGACTGGGGAGTGGAGCTTGCTTCCTACCAACTTAAGGGTGTGACTCATATTTAGTACAACCAATGGGAAGAAAGTCTTGGAGGGATGTCGAGCCTGCAGTCTAAGATGAGTTCAAGGGTGCATTCCTTAATCAATTATTTTCTGATAAGTTGAGAGAAGCCAAGGTAGAGAAGTTTACTAATTTGAAGTAAGATGGAATGACCGTCAAATAATACAACCTTAAGTCCACCTAACCATCCACTATGCTCAAGAGATTGTTGCAGACATAAGGATAAAGATGAGAAGATTTGTGTTTGGATTGTGTAAGCATGTGAAGAGGGAGTGTAAGGCAATACTAATGATTTCTGACATGAATATCTCCAGATATGTGGTGTATGCTCAACAAGTTGAATATGATAAGAAGATAGATAAAGAGAAATATCTGATCAGGAAGACTAAATAGAGGCAAGGTAAGGATGATCGGTCTTTGTTTCAAAAGGAGTCTCTAATTATGCCCAATATCTATAAATACACCTTCTTAGAAAGGTCGATAGAATCACAAAGCTCAAGTTTCACAAATGCAAGGAAGTGTAGCTTAAGGGCTGAAAGGGAATCCACCTTGTGGAAAGTGTGGTAGACTTCACATGAGAGAGTGTCAACATGGTACCAATGCTTGTTACAGATATGGTGAAACAGGTCACATTTTGAAAGATTACCCAATATGGAGGCAGAATGATGAAGTTATAAGGCCTAACCTTTTTCTTTAGGGCATAAAAGATGAGGTAATCACAGAGGTGCTAATGTTAGGTTAGGCGGAGATACAAATTATTGTTATGGATTGTCAACATGACCTAAAGAATTCTCCTAACATTATGAATGGTATGTTGTGATTCTTTTCTTTTGATGTTTATGCCTTACTTGATCTAGGTACAACATTTTCCTTTGTGACTCCTTATTTAGATAATAAGTTTGAAATCCTTTTCGAGAGTCTTCTTAAGTCTTTCAATGTCTCTACCCCCTATAAGTGAGCCTACTCTTGTAGAAAGAGACTAAAGGGATTATACCATTTCCATCTATCATTGAGATATCATGGTTGACCTATTTGAGTTATATATGGTTGACTTTGATGTCATTTGAGGCATATGCTAGCTTTATACATGTTAGGCTATAATTGCTTGTAGAACTTGAATTGTCAAACTTCAATTTCCTAATGAGTTGGTCATACAGTGGAAAGGTAGTCCCCTAGTATATAAGGGTCATTTTCTTTCTTACGTTAGGGATAGGATCTTGGTGTACAAAAGGTGTATTTATCATATAGTTTGACTCAAATATGTCGATAATGAGACCCTATCTTTTAATTAGTCCCCATTGTCAATGAATTTCCTTAAATAATTCCTGATGACTTACCTAGAGTCCCTCCTGATAGCGACACAAATTGTGGAGATGATGTTCTTCCTGATACTTAATTTATCTTCGTTCTACCATATAGAATGGCTCTTGCTGAATTAAAAAATAAATTTAAGCTTCTTGATAAGAGATTCATTCAACCATGTATCTCACCTTGGGGTGCTCCTATCCTATTTGTGTGAAAGAAATTTGAGTCCTTTAGGATGTGTTTTGACTGCCGCCAATTGAATAAGATCACTAATGAGAATAGTATTCTCTTCCAAGAATAGATGATCTTTTTCACCAACTTCAAGGTACCATATGATTCTTCAAAATATTAGGCTATCTTCAATTGAAAGTGAAAGAATGTGACATGCCAAAGACAACCTTTTGAACCCATCATGGTCACTTCAAGTTTATTGTTATGTCCATTGGTTTGGATAACACCCCTACAACTTTCATGGATCTTATGAACCAATAATTTAAGACATACTTGGATATGTTCATCATTGTGCTAAACGATGATATATTTGTCTACTCCAAAAATAAGAAAGAGCATGTCAACCATCTTTGAATTGGTTGTTAGACTCTAAAGGATAGGAAAATCTGTGCTAAGTTCTAGAAGTATGAATTTTGGCTTGCATCAACAACATTCTTAGGCCACATCATACCTAGTGCAAGTATTTGGGTTGATACACAAAACATGAGGTAGTGATTAATTGGCCTAGATTTACTTCTCCGATTGACATAAGGAGTTTCTTAGGTTTGGTTGGTTATTATTGATGATTTGTTGAGGGGTGATTGTCTATATTGGTCCTATTGACTAAATCGCCTTAGAAAAAGGCTAAGTTTTAATGGTCAGATGCATGTGAGAGAAGCTTCCAAGAGTCCAAGATTAGGTTAACTACTATGCAAGCATTGTCCCTACATAAGGAAACTGATGGGTTGCTATCTATTGTGATGCTTCTAGAATATGTTTGAATTGTGTATTGATGCAGAAAAGTGAAGTATCGCATTCCTAGACAACTTAATATTCATGAGAATAATTATCCAAGTCACGATCTAGAATTGCCAATGGTAGTATTAGCTCTTAAGATTTGGTGCAATAATTTGTATTGGGTACATGTAGACATGTTCATTGATCACAAAAGCCTGCATTATGTCTTTTGTTAGAAGAAGTTGAATCTAAGATAGACAAGGTGGATTGAGTTTCTTAAAGGTTATGATATGAGTATTATTTTCCACCCTAGCAAAGAAAATGATGTGATTGATGTACTTAGTAGAATGTTCATGGGTAGTACCTCGAAACTTGAATAGGAGAAAAGAGAATTAGCTAAGGATGTGCATAGATTTCCATGATTGAGAGTCTAATTTATTAATTTTGAGGATGGTGGAGTTATTGTACAAGATGTCTTAGAATTATCCCTTATAGTAGAGCTAAAGGAGAAGTAAGATCAAGACCCGATCTTATTGTAACTAAAGGAAGATGTTATAAGCAAAAACTTTCATTTTTCTGAAAAATTGAATATGATGCGTTAAGGTATCAAGGAAGATTGTATGTTCCAAGGGTAGATGATCTCAAACATAGAATCATAGAAGTGGCTTATAAGTCTAAATATTTCAACCATCCAGGTTCTGTTGAAATCTATCATGACATTAGGGAGATGCATGGGAGGAGTGGTACGAAGTGGGATATCTTAGACTATGTCACCAAGTGTTCAAATTGTTAACAAGTCAATATGGAGAACCAATGTAAGGACCCAAACATTTTATGATCATAATGGTGCTTAGGAATTGATTCCAAAAAGTTTTTGACCAACATGACACTTCATGGAAGCCTCCATGTGTCGTATGGCTCACTACGAGCCGGATGGAGCTGCCTAGAGGTGGTCCTTGGACATGTGAGTAGAGTATTGTCATTAATGTGGAGTTTAATGCCAAGGCACACCTCACATGTACTGCACATGGTCCGTGTGAGACTTTATTGGCCGAGTGGTGGACCGTCTGGAGGGCCATGGCCTTGAAAATCCATATTTTAACCAAGACACTTCACACATGGACCTCTCACGAACCGTATGCCCCTTGACGGTTTCTGAAGCTTTTCATATAGGTGTTGGTGTAAAAAATTTATAAGTATGAGATCATTGTATCTGAATGTTGTCTGTCACGACACAAGACTAGGGGCTAGACGTGACATGAAGAATCGGGAACCCGAAGGGACCCCAAACAAGCCTCTTAGCATATTATCCGCACATCCTTGATCGCAGAAGAAAAATAAGCATAAAAAGTAACATAATAAAAAGGAAAGTGGGACTGAGAGAAGTCTTTGATATCCATAAGAGTATAAAAGAGACAAGCTCATAGCATAAATACATCATAGTATCCAATGACACCTCTAACTTAGAACGGAGCGGGGGACAAGACACTTCCCGTGCTCACCCTTGTGATAGTAATTATTCAACATAAGAAAGAGTCTCAACATAACATAAAATAAGTAGATATTGTCCTCGGAATAGAGGACTCACCAAAGCGTTCTTCGAGAACCGAACTAGCCACATAGAGGAGGATGATCTAAAGGAGCTCTAGTTCCTACATGGTGTTATCATATAGCCATAGAGTATGTGTTAGTATGTTTGAATGTGGTAAGTTCGCGGATGCAATGCAACAAAGACATAAGCCAATCTATTCAAAGTGCATAATCATAAGCGATGGATATATAATCTCAAAATGGCATGCATGATCAATGCTTGTAATAAAATATGCTTGTAAAACATTTTACTTTTATAGTACATAATACATATGTTGGAAGAGACCTTAACCATATACCAAGCGAGGTACTACTTGGGATCCAAGGCACGTCACCCCTTTGATAAGGTAATCGAGGAATGTCACCCCCTCGACAAGGGGATCGAGGCATGTCATCCCCTTGACAAGGTGTGGTCTACTTGCCAAGGTAAACCATATAGGATAACATGAATAATCTGACGCATGTCATCCCCCCCTCCCGACAAGGTGATCGAGGAATGTCACCTCCTGACAAGGTATCGTGTAACTAGAAGGATCAACTAGAAACCATAAAAGGGATATTATATAATCCTATGTGGCACATAGTTTGGAGACTAAAGACTTTCTATAAGGACCCCTTGAGTCGAGCCCCCGATGCCTCAATCGGTACTAAGTCAAATCCCACAGAATACTTGAAATAGTCATAAATTGAATAACCTATAAGAAATATGATAACATGATATGAGTAGCTAATAAACATGATTGATCTTTATTAGTGAGCCTAACTTGAACATGAGCATAGATAATAATCATACATGATCCCTTGCTTTAACATGAATGGATCACAGAGGGTAAAAATCTTGAAATGGGGATCAACTTGATACTTGCAGCATCACAGATACTTTTCACGAAATCAATACATTCTTGAAATCACTTAATGATCATGAATTCACTTGACTTGTAAATCATGTAATAGATCATCAATAACTTGAGAATTCTTGTCATGTCATTTTTATTGAGCACATGGTGGGTTCATGATACTTGTTCAAAATTATGCAATTCAAGAGTGATATAATATGAGTGAACTCAATGCAAATCAACATACCAACATGTAGTAAAACACTCATGTAGGGTAACTTGAAATCCATCATCAATAGATCATAATAGTTCATAGTTTCTTAGCTTAAAACATGCATAGTCTCAATAGACAAAAGCAATTCCTGGAATAAGCTCAAAATAGACATTCATGCATAATCAATCAATAGTTATCAAAACTCCAACATGATTTATGCTCATATTTCATAATAAGAGATACCCATAGGTAATACAACTTGAAAATAAGAAATTTTCATCGAAAGAGAAGGTTGGGCTCTATGGGTGAAAGGATTCATGGATGAAGATCCACATACGTTAAACGTTGAATTCCTTAAGGTGAAATTGAAGTACACTTAGAGCTTCAAATGAGTCTCTGACTCCCAAAATTGAGTTAAAATCCTTAGATATGAATGTGAGAATTAATGTAGTCTTGGAGATGTTTTTGAGAGGGTTTTGTGAGTGATAGAGTTGAAAAATGAATGAGAGAACTAATAGAGTCTTGGAGAGGTTTTTGAGAGGGTTTTGTAAGTGATAGAGTTGAAAAATGGCTAAGCATGGGTGATTTCATGTTTAAGTGGGCATGAGGCTATGACCCCAATGCCCTTGGGAGAAATAAGAGAAGGAAAATATTACAGTAGTCTGCTGCCCGAAAATATTACACTAGCTGCTTCCCCTGGTGCAATGCGAACCAGATGCGGACTTCGAATAACACAATGGGGTGCCCTGGGCACGAACAACCACTGGAAATGGTAAAATTAGCGAAAAATATTTTTGTTATGGGCCTTCTTAATTCTAGTTCATACACATTTCCCACTAAATTTTTTTCCATGATCAAGAATATGAAGTCGACTTTTTGAAATCAGCATGGATTTTGAGATATATAAAAATTACGATTATGGGGCATTCTGAAGCACATGAGGGGCATTTCAATATCTCCCCCTTGGGAACATTCATCCCTGAATGTCAAAGAAACATGCATAAGAGAGGTAATCATTAAGATTTCAGCCTGTGAATGCAAAAAATGCATTCAAACATCACTTTCAAAAATCTCAACATGAATGTCAAAAATCACCACAAACCTTTTACCATGAACATGAATGCATGCAAAATGATATGAGGGCTGAAACCTAGGACTTGAAATCATGAATAAGACTAAATTTGTTATCTTAGGCTTGAATAGAGTGAAAGAGGTACAGATATCGCTTCGCATGTACGCCTCGGCTTCCCAAGTGACACTTCCAACTTGTTGATTCCTCTAAAGGGCCTTGAAAGATGCTATATCTTTGTACCTCAACCTTTTCCTTTATAAGCCTCATTTTCTCCATGGAATCCATCACATTGTCCAGTCCAACTAAAACTATCCCATCAATAAATCTCCCTCAAATCTCTACACATCTTTATAGTACTAGGGTGAATAGAATAGGATGAATTATGATCCATTTTCAAAATCAACACTTTCAAGTCATCAACAATAAGTACGCACAACCTACATTGGTATCTAAGGGCACTATCTCCTCCTTGGGAGAAAACCAACACTTTACCATCCTTAACCAAGACCTTCAACTCTAGCAAGGCGGGGTCAAGATCTTGTTTTGACTTAACTACCTCAATCAAAGAAGATTTAGAACCATCAACAACTATTACACCACCATTTTTAACTTCATCCAACCTAACCCCCAACCTAGTCAACTGGTGAACTTCTTTAGCCACTTCTTTGCCACCATCATCAATATGAGTTAGATTACCCATGGACACTCTAATTAGAGCATCGACCACAATGTTAACTTTACCGGGATGATAATGCACACTTGCATCATAATATTTAAGGAGCTCTAACCACCTTATTTCTCTCAAGATAAGATCATTATGTGCGAACACATATTGGAGACTCTTTTGGTCAGTACACAGATCGACATGAACCCCATACAAGTAAGGGTGCCAAATTTTCTAATCAAATACCACGACCGCCAATTCAAGATCATGGATGGCATAATTTTGCTCATGCAACTTAAGTTGTCTAGAGGCATATGCTATCACCGTGCCAGTTTACATCAAAACACACCCTAAACCAATTCTTGTGACATCACAATTGAAATTTCCCAAAGTTATGCATCGAAAATGTCCATAATCATAATTTCCATATATATCAAAATTCGTACATGATATCAAAAATCTGACTTCATATTCTTAATCAGGGGGACTAATTAAGTTAGAAATGGGTATAACCCATATTTTAGAGGACCGGTAGCAAAAAATAAAATTTTCTAATTTACAATTTTTAGAGAGCATTCGCGCCTTGGCCGCGACGCACCAAGGGTGCGGAGAAATACAAAAATGGCCTGCACGATGGGCCCGCATCATGCCAAAGATGCAGACCAATATGAGTTTTCAATTAGGTTTTCTATCTCGGCCAAGGGCATTGGTGTCATTACCCCATACCCACTTATGCATGAAAACACCCAACTTAGCCATTTTCAACTCTATATCACTCAAAACCCTCACAAAAACCACTTCAAGACTTAACCAAATATATGACTCTAATTTCAAGGATTTTAAGCTTAACTTTGGAACCTAAGAATTTTCATCAAGGGCTAAGTTCTTTTTAATCAGATGTCAAGAAAACCTAAGTTTGAGATATGTGAGTTTCACCCGTTGGATCCTTTCACCCATGGAGCCCAATCATTCTTTTTATGAAAATTGTATGTTTTCTAGTTGTATTTCCTATGGGTATCTATTATTATGAATTATGAGCATGGCTTATGTTGGGGTTTTATGAAATATTGATTTATTTTGCATGTCTATCTATTTCAAGCTTATATACCATAAATTGATTTTGTTTATTGAGACTATGCATGTTTTGAGCTATGAAACTATGATCTATTATGAGATTTGATGATAGATTTCAAGGTATCCTACATGGGGTTTTTTACAACATGTAGGTGGGTTGAATTACATTAAGTTTTCTCATCTTCTTTTACTCTCAAATTGCATGATTTTGAACTGGTATCACCCACCAAGTGTTTGATGAAATGTCAAGTCTAGAATTCTTAAGTTATTGATGATCTATTCATGATTTACAAGTCAAGTGACAATATAATGATTAAGGACTTTCAAGTATGTATTGAATTCATGAAAAGTATCTATAATATTACATGTATCAAGTTAAGCCCTGTTTCAAAATTTTTTACCTATTTTGAGCCATTTATTTTAAAGCAAGGGTTCATGTATGATTATGATCTACTATCATGTTTCAAGTTAGGCTCACCATTAGAGGTCAAACATTTTTATGAGCTACTAAAGTCTTGTTCTTACCAGCTATTAATGTTATGGTTAAAGGATAATTATTTCAAGTACTCCGTGGGATTATACTTAGTACTGAAGAATTGGATGTCAGCATGGACTATCTTCATGAGTCCATACTCCTTTCCTCAAACTATGTGCCAACATAGGATTATATTATGCCCTTGCTATACTAGTGGATCCATTTAGTGCACTTTATCATGAAATCCACCCCAAAATAGGAAAGGTTCCCGTAAGAGGGGTTACTTCTCCAAAAATGGGACGAGCTCCTGTAAGGTGCAGTGTGGTTTACCTTGGCAAGTAGACCACCTCTTTAGTGATGAGGGATAATAATCGGGATTCTAAGTTATAACTCGCTTCATCTTACTTTTGTCGGTTAGGGTCTCTTCCCACACATGTATTATATTCTATGCAAGTTGAATGATTTACGAGCATGTTCCGCTTCAAGCATTGATCATGCATGCCATATTGAGATTACACTTATCTATTGCTTATTATTATGCATTTTGACTATATTGGTTTATGTCATGTTGCATTGCATCCGACATACTTAGTACATTTAAACATACTAATACATACTCTATGCCTATATGATATTACCATGTAGGGACCGGAGTACTATTTGATCATCCTCCACGTGGCTAGTACGATCCTTTGAAGCAAGCTTTGGCAAGACCTCAAGTCTAAGGACACTATCTTTATTACACATGTTAATTTGAGACTTCTTTATGTTAAACATTTGCTAATATGAGGGTGAGTCTGGAAAGTGTCTTGGCCCCCTTTCATTATATGTTAGAGATGTTGATGGATATTATAATGTACTTATACTTATGTTTGACAACTTAATGCTTTAATAATTATCAAAGACTTCCCTTAGTCCCACTTCCCATTTTATTATACATCTTGTTATTGTTTACTTTACTTCAATGACCAAGGATGTGTGATGGACATGCTAAGAGGCTTGTTTGGGTCCTTTTGGTTTCTCATTTACCATGTGATATCCTTGGTTGCGGAAGCAAATGTAATCAACAACAAGAGATATAATAAAAAGGGAAGTAAGACTAAGGGAAGTCTTTGTTAATTATTAAAGCATTAAAGAGTCAAACTCAAGTATAAGTACATCATAATATCCAGCAACACTACTAACATAGAATGGAGCAGGGGACATGACACTTTCCAGGCTCACCCTCATAGTAGCAAATGTTCAATATAAAAAAGTCTCTAAATAGCATGAGTAATAAAGATAGTTTTCTCGAACATGAGGACTCACCAAATCTTGCTTCAAAGGATCATACTAGACACGTGGAGGATGATCGAATGGTGCTCTGGTCCCTATATGGTAATATCATGTAGGCATAAAGTATGTATTAGTATGTTTGAATATATTAAGTATGTAGGATGCAATGCAACAAAGCCATAAGCCAATATAGTCAAAATGCATATGAATAAGCAATATATAAGTATAATCTCAACATGTCATGCATGATCAATGCTTGAGGTAAAACATGCTTGAAAATCCTTCAACTTGCATAGAACATAATATATGTGTGGTGAGTGACCCTAATCGACAAAAGTAATACCAAGAAAGCTACAACTTGGTATCCGATGATTACCCCTCATCAGTTAAGAAGAAGTCTACTTGCCAATGTAAACCATACTCTACCTTATAGGAGTCCGTCCAATTACAGAGAAATAACAATCCTTATAGGAACCTGTCCCATTTCGAGGTAGAGTTCATGATAAAGTGCATTAAATGAATCCAGTAGAAAAGCAATAGTAAAGTATAATCCTATGTTGGTACATAGTTTGAGGAAAGGAGTATGGACCCTTGAAGTTAGCCCACGTCGTCATCCAATCCGATGCTAAGTCTAATCCCACGGAATACTTGAAATAGTTATACTTTAATCATAACATGAATAGCTTGTAAGAACATGAATTGAGTAGGTCATAAACATACTTGACCTCTAATGGTGAGCCTAACTTGAAACATGAGAATAGATCATAATCACACATGAACCCTTGCTTTAACATGAATGGCTCTCAAAAGGTAAAATAAATCGTGAAATAGGGCTTAACGTGATACTTGTAATATCATAGATAATTTTCATGAATTCAACACATATTGTGGACCGATGAATGTGAGAAGTGTTTCCAAACTTTGAAAGATAAGCTTGTCTCCGCTCCTATCTTATCTCTACAAGAAGGGTTGGAAGGATTTGTGGTGTATTATGATTCCTCAAGAATTGGTTTGGGCTGTGTTTTGATACGAAATGGTAAGGTGATAGCATATGCCTCTAGGAAACTTAACACCCATTATCTTGAATTGGCGACCATAGTATTTTCTTTGAAAATTTGGCGTTACTACTTGTATGGGGTTCATGTTGATGTGTTTACTGACCACAAGAGTCTCCAATATGTGTTCACCCAAAAAGATCTTAAGTTAAGGCAAAGAAGGTTGTTAGATCTCCTTAGATATTATGATATGAGTGTGCATTATCACTCCGACAAAGCTATTGTTGTGGCCGATGCTCTATGTGGTATCTATGGGTAGTCTAGATCATGTTGATGATGGTGGCAAGGAGGTGGCTAGAGAGGTTCATCGGTTGGCTAGTTTGGGGGTTGGATTGGATGAAGTTAACAATTCTGGTGTAGTGGTTATTGATGGTTCTAAATATTCCTTGATTGAGGAGGTATAGTCAAAACAAGATATTGACCCTGCCTCGCTAGAGTTGAAAGCCTTAGTGAGATATGGTAAAGTGGAAGTTTTCTCCCAATGGGGAGATGGTGCCCTTAGGTAGCAAGGTAGATTATGTGTGCCAAATGTGGATGACCTGAGAGATTTGATCTTGGAAAGGCCTATAATTCATCCTATTCCACTCATCACGGTTCTACAAATATGTAGTGAGGGAGTTGTATTGGTGGTGTTGTATTAAGAGGGACATTGCCAAGTTCATAGCCAGATGTCACAATTGCAAACAAGTTAAAGCCGAACATCAAAGGCCGGGTGGCCTTTCCTGAGATATAGAGATTCCTACTTGGAAGTGGGAAGAGATCAAAATAGATTTTGTTATTGGGTTGCCTAAGACTAGGAAGCGTTTTGACTCTATTTGGGTTGTTGTGGATAGAATGACATAGTCGGCTCACTTCATACCGTTCAAAACTACTTATGGTGCCAAAGATTATGCTAAGTTTTACATTCATGAGTTGGCTAGATTGCATGGGGTGCCTTTGTCTATTATTTTCGATCAGGGTACTCAATTCACTTCTCATTTTTGGAGGTCATTTCAAAGGAATCTCGATACATAGGTTAAGCTTGGCACGACTTTTCATCCTCAAACGGATGGTCAAGCAAAGAGGACTGTCCAGTCTCTTGAGGATACATTTAGGGCTTGTGTTTTGGAGTTTAAGGGTAGTTGGGATAAACATGCTCCACTCATTGAGTTTGCTTACAATAATAGCTATCACTCAAGTATTGGTAGGACTCCTTTTGAAGCTCTTTATGGTAGGCCGCAGATCCCCGATTGGGTGGTTTGAAGTAGGGGAAATGACATTACAAGGTCAAAATTTGGGCATGGAAGCTTTGAGAAGGTGAGGTTGATAAGGGATATATTGAAAACAGTCCAAAGTAGACAAAAGTCCTATTTCGATGTGTGGGGAAGAGATCTTGAGTTTGAGGTTGGTGATTGGGTCTATTTGAAAGTCTCACCCATGAAGGGTGTGGTCCGATTTAGCAAGAAGAGGAAATCGAGCCCAAGATTTGTGGGTCCCTATAAAGTTTTAAGGATAGTGTGTAAGGTTGTATATGACTTGGAGTTGCCTATGGAGTTGAATATGGTTCATCCAGTCTTCTATGAGTCCATGTTGAGGAAGTGTATAGGTGACCCAAGTGCTATAGTGCCCTTGGATGTTGTGGGTATTGTAGTAGATAATTTGACCTATGAGGAGATGCTGGTGGAAATTCCAGATAGACAAGTGAAGAGGTTGAGAAACAAAGATGTAGCTTCCATCAAGGTCCTATTGAGGAACCAACAAGTTGAAACTTCCACATGGGAAGTCGAGGCGGACATAAAAATGTGATATTCATATCTCTTCCATTCTACTCAAGCCAAAGGTACTAATTTAAGTCCTCTATATAATTTCAAGTCTTAAGTTTCAGCCCTCATGTCATTTTGCATGCATTCATGTTCATGGTAATAAGTTTATGATGATTTTTGACATTCATGTTGAGATTTTTTTGAAATGATGTTTAAATAGTTTGTTACATTCATGTCAGGCAGAAATCTTCATGATTACTTCTCTTATGCATGTTTCTTTGACATTCAGGGATGAATCATCCCGAGAGAGATATTGAAATGACCCAAAAATATGCTTTGAAAATGACCATAATCGTAATTTTTATACATCTCAAAATCCATGCTTGATATCAAAAATTTGACTTCATATTCTTGACCAGGGGACAAAGTTGAGTGGTAAATGGGTATAAACCGTGCTTTAGAGGACCCATAGAGAAAAATAAATTTTGCTAATTTATAATTTCAAGAGAGCATCAGCGCCCTGGCAGCGACGCGCCAGGGGAGTGGATTAGAACAAAAATTGCCTGCAGAATGGGTCCGCGTCGCATTAAGGACGCGGTCTAGTGTAATTGTTTCCTTGGTTTTTCTATCTCGGTTAAGGACACTGGGGTCATAGCCCTATGCCCACTTATGTGTGAAAACAGCCATACATAGCCATTTTCAACTCTTTATCACTCAAAACCCTCACAAAAACCTTTCGAAGACTTCACCAAATATCTCACTTCAATTTTAAGGATTTCAAGGTTAACTTTGGAACCCAAGGATTTTCTTGAAGCTCTAAATTCACTTCAAGATAATATTAAGAAAACCCAAATTTGAGGCATATGGGTTTCGTCCATTGGGTCCTTTCACCCATGGAGCCCAATCTTTCTTTTTATGAAAATTGCATGTTTTCAAGTTGTATTACTTATGGGTATCTCTTAGTATGAATTATGAGCACAAATTATGTTAGGGTTTTATGAAATATTGATTTATTATGCATGTTTATCTATTTCAAGCTTATACCATGAATTTATTTTGTCTATTAAGCCTTGAGCGATAAAACTATGATCTATTATGAGATTTGATGATGGATTTCAAGATATGCTACATGGGATTTTTACTACATGTTGATGGATGGATTTACATTGAGTTTTCTCATCTTATTTCACTATTCAATTGCATGAGTTTGAACCAGTATCATGGACCCACCAAATGTTTGATAAAATGTCAAGTCAAGAATTCTCAAGTTATTGATGATCTATTTCATGATAGAGAATTCAAGTGACTATATGGTCCTTTCAAGTATGTATTGAATTCGTAAAAAGTATCTATGATTTTAAAAGTATCAAGTTAAGCTCCATTTCAAGATTTTTGTACCTCTTGTGAGCCATTCATCTTAAAGCAAGGGTTCATGTATGATTATGATCTACTCTCATGTTGCAAGTTAGGATCACCATTAAAGGTGAAACATGTTTATGAGCTACTCAAGTCATGTTCTTTCAAGTTATTAATATTATGATTAAAGTATAATTACTTCAAGTATTCCATGGATTAGAATTAGCACCGATGGATTGGATATCAGCGTGGACTATCTTCAAGGGTCCATACTCCATTCCTCAAATTATTTTCCAACATAGTATGATATTTTACCCTTGCAACTGTGGATATATTTAGTGCACTTTATCATGAAATCCACCATAAATGGGTTGGGTTCCCATAAGGGGGGTTACTTCTCCAATATGGGATGAGCTCCCGTAATGTGAAGTATGATTGACCTTTGCAAGTAGACCACCTCTTTTCCAATGATTGGTAATCATCGGGATTCCAAGTTGTAGCTTGCTTGGTCTTACTTTTGTTGGTTAGGGTCTCTTCCCACGCATGTATTATGTTCTATGCAAGTTGAATGATTTACAAGCATGTTTTACTTCAAGCATTGAACATGCATGCTATATTGAGATTACACCTATCTATTGCTTATTATTACGCATTTTGACTATATTGGCTTATGGCATTTTTTTGCATCCTACATACTTAGTACATTTGAAAGTACTAATGCATACTATATGCCTACATGATCTTACGATGTAGGAACCGAAGCACCATTTGATCCTCTTCCACTTAGCTAGTACGATCCTTTGACGCAGGCTGTAGTGAGTCGTCAAGTCTGAGGACACTATCTCTAGTACTCATGTTATTTTGAGACTTCTTTATGTTGAACAATTGCTGCTATAAGGGTGAAGCTGGAAAGTGTCTTGGCCCCCGCTCCAATCCATATTAGAGGTTTTATTGGATATTATGATGTACTTATGTTTGAGTTTAACTCTTTAATGCTTTAATAATTATCAGAGAGTTCCTTTAGTCCTGCTTTCATTTTTATTATACCTCTTGTTGTTGTTTACTTTGCTTATATGACCAATAATGTGTGATTGATATGCTAGAAGCTTGTTCGGGTCCCTCCGGGTTCCCATTAGCCTTGTCAAGTCTAGGCCTAGGCGTGGTTCATGACAACAATATACTGCAAACCCTTCTAATCCTTCCGGTAGAGCCAAGATAGGAGCGGAGACAAGCTTATCTTTCAAAGTTTAAAAACTCTTCTGACATTCATTATTCCACACAATGTTTTCCTTCTTTTGGGGTCAACGTTTTCATAGGAGAAGAAATTGAACAAAAACCATTCACAAACCTCCGATAATAACCTGCAAAATCCAAGAAACTTCTAATATCCGATGAAGTCAATGGTCTAGGCCAATTTCTTATCACCTCCGTCTTCTTAGGATCCACCTTAACCACGCCCAACACCACATGACCTAGAAAAGCAACCTCTTTCAACCAAAACTCACATTTTTCATATTTAGGAAATAACCTCTCATCCCTATAGACTTGCAATACCACCCTCAAGTGATTTACATGCTCTTCCTCACTCTGTTAATAAATAAATATATCATCAATAAAGACCACCACAAATATATCAAGGTAAGGTTTAATGACCCTATTCATGAGATCCATAAATATAGCCGGTGCATTAATCAACCCAAAGGACCTAACCACAAACTCAAAGTGGCCATACCTAGTCCGAAAAGTTGTCTTGGGAATATCACACTCCCTCACCTTCACTTGGTGGTATCCGGACAAAAGCTCAATCTTAGAATAGTGACTAGCCCCTTATAGTAGATCAAAAAGGTCATCAATTCTTGTTAGGGGGTACTTGTTCTTTATGGTAACCCTATTAAGTTGCTTGTAATCAATGTACATTCTATAAGAAGCATCCTTTTTCTTCAAGAATAACATTTGTGCACCCCAAGGGGACTTACTAGGCCTTATGAACCCCTTCTAGAACAAATCCCTCTATTGATCCTTCAACTCGTTCAATGTCACAACCCAAGCTTAGGGCCTAGACGTGACACAATGAACGGAGAAACCAAAGGAAGCCCAAACAAGCCTCTTACCATATCAAACACACGTCCTTGGTTGTAGAAGCATGTTAACAACAACAAGAGATAACGAAAAGGGAAAATGGGACTTAGGCAAATCTTTGATAGCATTAAAACAAGAGATAATGAAAAGGAAAAATGGGCCTAATGGAAATCTTTGATAACATAAAACATAGAAGAGTCACAGCTCAAAGCAATTATATCATAAGTTCCAACAACACCTCTAAACGTAGATTTGAGCAGGGGCTAAGACACTTTCCGGGATCATCCTCATAGTATCAACAGTTAAACATGAAGGGATAGTAAGTGACATGAGTAAGACACCTAATGTACCCAAACTTGAGGACTTACCAAAGCTCTTCTTCCAAAATGCTAAGACTAGCCGCGAGGAGGATGATCAAGAGGTGCTCCGGTTCCTACATAGTGACATCATATAGGCATAGATTATGCATTATTACATTTGAATGTTCTAAGTATGTAAGATGCAATGCAACAAGAGATTGGCAACATAGTCAAAATGCATATACATAGGCAATGAGTAAGTATAATAACAATATGGCATGCATGATAAATTGTTGAAGTAAAACATGCTTATATAGAATATATTACATGTGTAGGAAGAGACCATCATCATAGACCAAGGAAACTATTACTTGGAATCAAAGGAATGTCACCCTCTTTGAAGGTGATTGAGGTATCTACCCCTCAATGTGGTAATATGAGCATGTCACCCCCCGACAAGGTGGTCATGGTACATACCCGTCAATGTGGTAGTATGGGCATGTCCCCCCCGATAAGGTGGTCAATGTACATACCCTTCGACGTGGTAGTATGGACATGTCACACCCGATAAGGTGGTTGAGGTACATACCCCTCAACATTGTAGTACGGGCATGCCACTCCCCAACAAGGTGGTCAAGACATCTCACCCCCTCATAAGGTGGTTGGACATGTCACCCCCTAACAAGGTGTGGTCAACTTGCAATACTATAGATACCTCTCATGAATTCAACACATATATACATTCCCTTAATCATTATAATGTCACTTGACTCATAAACCATACAATAGTTCATCAATAACTCAAGAATCATTAACAAAATATTTTATCAATCACTTGGCCAGTGTATAATGCTAGCTCAAAATCGTGCAATTCAAGAGTGAGATAATGTGAGAAAAGTCAAGGTAAATCAACCTACCTATAGATAGTAAAACCCAAATGCAATATAGACTGAAATCCCTTATCAAATCTCATAGAAGATTATAGGTTCATAGCTCAAAACGTGTATAGTCACAATAGACAAACCATCTCATAGTATAAGCTTGAAATAGGTAGACATATGTTTCTGATCAATATTTCATAAAACCCCAACATAATTTATAATCATAATCCATAAGAAGTGATACCTATAAGTAATAACACTTGAAAACATTCAAGTTTCATAAAAAAGAAGATTCGGCACCATGGGTGAAAGGACCCAATGGTTTAAACCCACATGTCTCAAATTTGGGGATTTCCTTGTTGAAGATGTGAATGAGAACCTGAAGCTTGAATGAAGTTCTTGAGATTCGGAAATGAGTTTGGGACACATGGATTTGGATGAAATATTTGGCTAAGTGTTAGAGAGAGTTTTGAGAATGTCTTTTATGATATAAAGTTAAAAACTGGCTAAGTATAGGTGTTTTTACGCATAGGTGGGTATTGGGCCAAGGCCCCAATGCCTTAGGCCGAGATGAAAAAATGAAGGAAAAACTAACACTGCTCCACAACATGTCCACATCATGGTGCAATCACATAAGACAAAAATACAATTCTCTGTGCCCAGTCTACATCGCAGTCTGGTCGCGGATGCACACTGCATAAGGAAATTTTTGGAAAATGATTTTTCAATAAGGTAGCTCTAAAATTGGGGTTATACCTATTCCCAACTAAATTATATCCTCTGATCAAGGATGTTATGTTGGATTATTGGTATCACAAACGAATTTTGAAATATATGAAAATTATGATTATGGGCATTTTCGAGGCACATTTTTGGGCTTTTTGGGGCATTTCAATATTTTCCCTCGGCAACATTCATCCCTGAATGTCAAAGAAGTATATATAAGAGAAGTAATCATGATGATTTCAGCCCAATATATGAGTGCAACAGATGCATTTAAACATCATTTCAAAAAATATCTCAACATAAGTGTCAAAAACCACCATAAACTTGTCAACATATGCATGAATGCATGCAATTGACATAAGTGCTGAAACTTAAGATTTGAAATAGCATAGGGGAGTTAAATTATTATGTTAACTTGAGTGGAGTGGAAGATATATGATATCACTTTTGCATGTTTGCCTCGGCTATCCATGTGGCACTTTCAACTTGTTGGTTTCTCCAAGGAAACTTGATAGAAGCTATATCCTTGTTTCTCAACCTCTTCACTCATTTATCCAAAAATTATACTGGAACCTCCTCATAAGTCAAATTATCTTCTACCATGCCCATAACATCCAAAGGTACAATAGCACTTGGGTCACCCACACATTTCGTCAAAATAAATACATGGAAAACTGGATGAATCATATTCATATCAATGGGAAACTCTAACTCATAGTACACCTTACCTATCCTCCTCAATACTCTATTAGGACCCACAAACGTTGGGCTCAATTTAGCCTTCTTGCTAAATCGAACCACACCTTTCATGGGTGAGACCTTCAAATAGACTCAATCACCAACCTTAAAGTCAAGATCCCTTCTCCTTATATCGGAATAGGACTTTTATCGGATTTGGGATTTTTCAATCTCTCCCTTATCAACCTCACCTTCTCCATGTCCCCCTTAACCAAATCCGAACCTAACAATGCTATCTCCCGCACTCAAACCATCTAATCGGGGACATACAATGCCTACCCTAAAGAGCTTCAAAACCAATGCTTAAATGATAACTATTATTGTAGGCAAACTCAATGAGTAGAAGATGTTCATGCAAACTACCCTTAAACTCCAAAACACAAGCTCTAAGCATATTCTCAAGTGTTTGGATAATTCTTTCGACTTGGCCATCTGCTTGAGGATGAAAGGTCGTACTAAGCTTAACCTTGGTACCAAGACCTCTTTGGAAGGACCTCAAAAAGTGGGAAGTGAATTGAGGACCCCAATCAGATATGATAGAAAAAGGCACCCCATGTAATCTAACCAACTCATGAATATACAATTTGGCATAATCTTCAGCACTATAAGTAGTTTTAACTAGTAGGAAATGAGCCAATTTTGTCATTCTATCAATCACAACCCAAATTGAATCAAAATGCTTTCTAGTCTTAGGCAACTCAACCATAAAATTCATGTTGATTTCCTCCCACTTCCAAGAAGGGATCTTTATTTCTTGGGTTAGGCCATCTGGCCTTTAATGGTAGGCCTTCACTTGTGGGAAATTATGACAACCGGATACAAACTTAGCAATGTCTCTCTTCATACAACCGCACCAATACACTTCCCTCAAATCTCTATACATTTTTGTAGAACTGGGGTGAATAGAATAGGAAGAACTAGAAGCCTCAACTAAAATCTTCTTTCTCAAGTCATCAACACTAGGCACACAGAACCAACCTCAGTACCTAAGTACACCATCTCCCCCTTGGTAGAAAACCTCTACCTTACCATCTCTCATGAAGGCCTTTAACTCTAACAAAGTAGGGTAACGATCATGTTTTTCCTTTTCCTTTTCAAAAAAAGAAGACTTAGAACCATCAATAACTATTACACCACCATTACCCACTTCTTCTAACCTAATCCCCGGTCTATCCAACTGATGAATCTCTCTAGCCACCAATTTGTCACCATCATACATGAGCTAGGCTACCCATAAACACTCTGCTAAGAGCATCGACCACAATATTAGCTTTGCCGAGGTGATAATGCACACTTATATCATAATCTTTAAGAAGCTCTAACCATATTCTTTGTCTGAAGTTGAGATCCTTTCACAAAACACATATTGGAGACTCTTATGATTGGTAAACACATCAACATAGACCCCATACAAGTAGTGACATCAATGTTTCAAAGCAAATACCATGGTGGAAAATTTAAAATTATAGGTAGGATAATTCTTCTCATGCACCTAATGTTGTCTAGAGGCATAAGCTATCACCTTACCATTTTGCATCAAAACACAACCCAAACCAAGTCTTGAGGCATCATAATACACGACAAACCATTCCAACCCTTTTGGTAGAGACAAAATAGGGGTGGAGACAAGCTTACCTTTCAAAGACTGGAAACTCTTCTCACATTCATCGGTCCACACAAATTTTTCCTTCTTTTGGGTCAACTTAGTCGTAGGAGAAGCAATAGAGGAGAACCCATTGACAAACCTTCGGTAATAACATGCTAAACCTAAGAAGCTTCTAATGTTTGATGGAGTCAAAGGTCCTACCTCCGTGTTTTTAACATCCATCTTAATGCAATCACCCAACACCACATGACCTACGGAAGCAACATCTTTCAACCAAATCTCACATTTTTCATATTTTGCATACGACCTCTCCTCTCCTAAGATTGACAATACCACCCTCACGTGATCTACATGCTCCTCCTCACTATGGGAATTGATCAAGATATTGTCAATAAGAACCACTAGAAATAAGTTAAGGTAGGGTTTGAAAACCCTATTCATAAGATCTATAAAGATAGATGGTGTATTAGTCAACCCAAAGGACGTAAGCACAAACTCATAGTGCCCATACCTAGTCTGAAAGGCTATCTTGGAATGTCACTCCCTCATTTCACCTGGTGAACTCAGACCGAAGATCAATCTTAGAGAAATGACTAGCCCCTTGAATTTGGTCAAAAAGATCATCAATCTTTGGTAGAGGGTACTTATTCTTGATAGTGACTCTATTAAGTTGTTGGCAATCAATGCATATCCTAAGAGAACCATCATTCTTCTTCACAATCAACACTGGTGCACACCCGATGTGACTTACTAGGCCTTATAAACTCCTCAAACAAATCACTCAATTTCTCCTTCAACTCCTTTAACTCTGCCAAAGCCATACAGTAAGAGGGAATATAAATGGGTTGAGTATCTAAGAAGGAGGTCTATACCAAAGTCCATTTCTCTTATGGGAGGAACACCAGCAAGCTTATCAGGAAAGACATGAAGGAACTCATTAACCACCAAGACTGACTCTATAGGAGAGACCTTGTACTCAATATCCCTAACCCTCAGAAGATGATAGAGACACCCCTTAGAAATCAACTTTTGGGCTTTAATGCAAGAAGTGAATCTACCCATGACCACCACATCATGATTCTCCTACTCAAGGATGCATTCATTAGGGAATTGAAATTTCACCCTACGTGTTTGACAATCAATAGAAGCATAATATGCATGCAACATATCCATCCCAAGAATGACATCAAAATCCACCATATCAATAAAATCACAAGGCAAGATTTCATGGAAAATTAAAATGGGACAATTTCTATAGACTCTTCTAGCAACAATGGACTCACCAACTGCGGTTGACACTTCATATGGCTCACACAACAATTCAGGACCAACATAGATCTTTTTGGCAATAAATGGAGTAATAAAAGAAAGAGTGGTACCCAGGACTATTAGTACATGCATATCAAAATCAAAAACTTTGAACTTACCAATGATGACATCGGGCACCTCATCTACCCCTTGTCTCCCCTGTAGAACATAGAACCTATTGTGCCTTGGGGTACCACCTTGTTGGCCTCCTCTCCCCTTAGGACCTACATTTGCACGTTGGCCTTATGAGTGACCATCTCTACCCTTATTTTGATTACGAGGACAATTAACCATCTTACGACCCACTTCACCACAACCATAACAAGCATGAGTGTTCCTCAAACATGAGGCATTATGGCTTGTACCATATCTTGGACACATAACATTAGGCACTATGATGTGCTATCAAAATACAATATATTTGATGCCTAAAACAATGGATTTTGTGAGTTCTTAATGCTATATTTTATGATTTTTATGTTTTTTGTATTGTTGTTGCAGAAAAGGTAGTTTGGCATGATTTTGGAGAAAAATGGCAGATTTTGCTGAAGTACAGAATATACGAACTCACCTATAAGTTGTAGCCCAAGCTACGACTCGTAGGGTGATCTCATATTAGGAAACAAAGAGAAGAAATTAGAAAATCTACTAAGTGCAAGTCAGCCATACAAGGCTATACTATGAGTCATAGGTCTCACTATGACTCGTAAAGGTGGACTCTTAGCAAGGAACATAGAGCCAAGACTTTGGACCAAAAACTAAAGGCCTAGACTACGAGACGAGTATACAAGTCATAGCCCAAGCTATGACTCATACCAATAGTTCGCGACAGTTATGTCAAAATGCCAAGTTTCTGATATGAGACCCCAATTATGACTCGTAGGATACCCTGCAAGTCCTACCTATGAGACGTACTGGCTGCCAACAAACTTTTCTATGTAATTTTTAGGGTTAAAATTGTAACTACTATATATAATTTAAGCTAGGGTTTTATTTAGAGAGAGATGAGATACCATACTTGAACATTGAATTGCCTTTGAATATTCTCTCTAGAATATTTTTAGGGTTTTAGGATAGATTTTAATTTACTCTTGCAAAATCCACTTTTAGGGAGTGCAAGTCATACATTGTAAACATTCTCAATCTATCAAGCTTTTGGTTTGCCACTTATGGTGTATCATTTTTCATTGCTTTGGTAAAATTCTCAACTATATCTTGTATTTGCATTTTTGTTGATTTTGCCTTAATCATGAGCAACTAAGCACCCACAACTTGCGTTTGTGGAAACCATGGGTAGTTGATTAGGGATAACTTAGATTTACTATATTTCTAGGATTGAGGTTTTGCATGTATTGTCTATTTCCCTTCGTTATGATTGTTGTTTGGTGGTGGCAATACCAAACCCTGCCTACTATCAGAATCTCGACCAAGGTAGTGACGAATAGGATAAGGGGGGTATATAAGAGGATTCGATTGATATGTTCTCGTCTAACCAACCAAACCTAACCAATGGGAAGTTGACTGGGACAATAGATAACAATTAGTTGGTATACCATGGTTTCTGACCAAGCACTATGGTGAAATTCGACCTTCACCTTCACAAGATGACCGAAAGAACCTAAGTTACCGTCTAGCATGCGAAGTTCCAGTTGTAGTTATGTTGTGTAGAGTAATCAAGTCAATGAACTATGGGGCACATAATTCCCAAGTTGTCCCTAAATTTGAGTGTTTCCTTGCATAGTAGTGTAGTGTTTATTTTATTTTCATTTCCAAATCGTAAAACCTCACCCATTTAGAGATTTTAGTTATAGATACTTGAAAGGATTGATAGTAGATTCTTGTAGTCAAGCCCTACATTCCCTATGGATTCGACCCTAACCTTCGGTTAGGTTAATTACTAGCAATGACTGCTTTATTGTTGGAGCATCAACATCATCAAAAATTATGGCACCATTGCCGGGAAATACGGCTGGGTTTTTGATTTGATTTCACTATTAGTTAGTTCAAGTGTTATGTCTAAATTCTTTTGTATTTTACTTTTATTTTTATTTTTATTGTTTGATTTTACTGCCAGGGTGTACTAGGTTGTATGCCCAACACAAGGAGCCAAGAAAATCCCTTAGCTCCGATCAATTTGGAGATCCATTGACTTTTTAGAAGAATGGCTCAAATGAATGATGATATTGTGGTCGATAAAGAAATGCATGTGAATGACAATATGGGAATAGAAGAAAATCCATCCCCAAGGGATGATAGGCCACAACATAGGGATCTCAATGAGAACGCTTATAGTTGGAACCAATATCTTTTGAACTATATGGCCATGGATGTTACTGGTATTATAGTGTTGCCTCCACTACCGGTAGATGCTAAGTTCTCGATATCAAGTGAGTTAATTCAAATGCTACAAAATCGTGGACTGTTCACAAGGTTACCTACAGAGATCCCCACCGTCATCTCCTTAATGTGGTTTTTGTTTGCAAGAGTGTCATGGGGACAGAAAATCTTTCCCTTGAAATCATTGGTTTGTGGGAGTTTCTATTGACACTAACAGGGAATGTAGTTGTATGGTTGTCTAAGCTTCCTCTGGGTACAATAACAGATTGGGCAAAGCTTCAGAGAGTGTTTCTAGAAAGAAATTTCCCAAGATCAAAGAAGCTAAAGCTCAAAAATTAAATAAACAATTTTGTGCGATTGCTGGGTGACTCTATTAGTACCACATGGGGGAGATTTACCAAATTCTTGAAGAAGGTTCCCGATCACAAGATTATTGATGATGCCTTGGTTGAGATTTTCTATTAGGCACTTGACTAGAATAGTTAAGCTTGTGCTGACACAATCATGGAAGGAATGTTTCTTGACCAACCTTTTACATTAATAGCCGCAAGGATAGAGCAAGTGGTTAAAACCAATAGAGAATAGGGTCAATGAGAGCGAGGTGCGATGAAGACTTCTTGTGCAGTCAATACCAATAATGAGCATGCAAAGGTCAATGAAGAGATCATGGAATAATTTGCTCAACTTCCCACAAGTATGGACTTGGTCTTAAAGCAAAACCAAGCAATTGTCCAAGTAGTCACTCACCAACCTCCCATATATGAAGATCCATTCTTTGATGAATATGTTTGTATCGTGAGTAACCAAGTGGTGGGATTTCAAAATAACCCCCAAGGGTCCAACTCGGACTATCGGAGGCAAGCATCCGGGAATCAAGGTCGGAACAACAACCGTGATGGTGCATATAGAGATGACTGAGGTGGTTACTATGAAAGAGAGAGAGTGTCAAACGCCAAATAGGGTAGAAGACAAGGTTATAAAAATGGTCATTATGTGCCACCCTACAACTGTGATGTCATGTCAAGTACATTGAGGCTTGAAGAGATGTTTGACAAGTTGTTGAAGAGAGTCGATCATCAAGATGAGACTTTGAAGGGAATGAAAGTGGACATTTCAAGTATTAACCAAGAAAAAGAGTCTCACTCTGTGGTGATTAAGCAATTGGAATAACAATTTGGGCAAGTTTTTCCTTCGTGATTAAACCCACGCCAAAAGGGCACTTTACTAAGCAACACAGTTCAAAATCCTAAAAACGAAGGGCATTGTATGGAATTCATGACTCGAAGTGGCAAAAGCACTATAGATCCCCTTATGCCTGTGATTGTGGATGAAGTTCATGAGAGTGTCATTGATAGAAAGTTAGGGATTGAGGAAGAAAGTCCAAAGAGTAATGTAGTGGAAGGACAAGAGGTGGGAGAGTAAGGGAAAATCAAGGTGGTTCCAAAACCATCTCTGCCATTCCCCCAAAGGCTTAAGAAAAAAGAGGAAGAGGGTAAATTCAAGCAATTCCTTTCAATGTTAAAAAAATTGTCAATCAACATTCCCCTCTTAGAATCTTTAGAGAAGATACCCAGATACGCCAAGTATATGAAGGAATTGGTGACAAAGAAACACACTTTAAGTCAAGAGTTCTCACAAGATCTCCAATAATGTTGTGCTATCATGACCAAATGCCTTGTTTAGAAACATGAGGACCCCGGTGCATTCACCATCCCCTGTACCATTGGCGATGTTGAATTTGTAGGAGCATTATGTGACGTAGGAGCGAGTATCAATCAAATGCCTCTTGTCATATTCAAAAAAATTGGTCTTGGCATCCCTATTCCAATAAGAATGAGACTGCTCATGGCATATTGAACCATCAAAAAGCCAGAGGGGATATTTCTTAATATGCTTGTTAAAGTCGATAAATCCATCTTTCCCACAGACTTTGTGATCCTTGATTGTGAGGTTGATTTCGAGGTGCCCATTATTTTTGGATGACTATTTCTGGCCACTGTAAGTGCCTTGGTACATGTGGGTTTGGGTTAACTTTGATTTAGGTTTAGTGATGCAGAAGTCAAGTTCGACATCCACCAGTCAATGAAATACCCGAATGAGTTGAAGAGTGAGATTTGGGTCCATGACGATTGTTGATTATAGACTATGACAAAGTCGAGCCATGATGTTAAACAAGGTGCTTCTTAGGAGGCAACCCAAACATATGTGGTGATTTTTAGTTCGTTTCAAGTTTATTTGGTTTTAGAAATTTTTAGGTAGTAAGTTGTTGTTTGTTTTTAATTTGAAAGACATCGATTTAGTTGTGATGTTTTGAAGATTGCTGTGTTTTGAGACTTGGTCTGTAGGTGGAAGCTAAGAACTGAAGATGTGAAAAAAAATTGGCGCTTGGAGCAGCCTCTAGGAGCAGGCCTATGAGTCATAGTCACCACTACGACTCGTAGTCTGTCTCGTAGAGGTAAACAATGAGTATCGAAAGGTGGCACACAAACTGTGAGCCAACCTTATGATTTATAAGGTCCTCTACAAGTCGTAAGTGGGGTTCGTACTGCCCAGGTATGAAATCCAATTTTTTTTTACAAATGTTGGGTCTACTACGAGACCGATACTTATGAGTCGTAGGATACCCTACTACTCGTAGTCGGGGTCTCATAGCCCCGATCTGCAGATTTTTAATGTTGACCTGTTTTAGTATAAAAGGGGTCAAAATAGGTTATGACCCCTAAACTCATTTTCCTTACCCTAAATCTAATAGAAGTCCCCTAATTACATCCCTTTTTTCACCATTCTGAGCAAATCATGGGTAGCCACGTCACTTTTTAGCGAGTACTCCAACAAGGAAACTATTTTCTATGGTTTTGGAACCTCTGTCTGTCTACTTTGCATCAGTTTGAGAATTCTTCCATTTGGGAAGCCTCATGGTTAATTTTAGTGCACTATTGTGGTGAGTTTCATTCTTCAGATTATTGTGTGTTTTGTTTAACCATGAGGATTTATACCCATGTGATGATGCTTTTGTTAAGATATGGAAATTAGGGTTTAAGTGGTTGAAAATTCTGTTATGGTTTGATCCTTATTAGGAAATCTTATGTGAGTGGTTGTATTTGTGAGAGTGATGGTCACATGAGTATGGTGCTTAATTGTTTTTTGATCCTTGTGAAAATTGTTTTCGGAATGGGATGTTGGAAAATGTGGGTGTGTGTTAATATGTCATATCTTGTTAGATTTAATTGAAAATGTTTGAATTCTCTGTGCATCTCAGTAGATTGTTGTGTTGATAACAAGTATGAGTTTGGAGGTATGTTGTTTCTGGTTTTACTTAGATGTGCTATGGATTGACTTGGATTCTTGGGGAATGGTTTTGTCTTTTGGGGGGTAATTGTTGTTTGGAGTTGACATGCATGGATGTTGAGATTCTGTGTGTATCTGAGTTGATGTTATAAAGTTTGCTTTGATGCTGATTAATTAATGTTTTGGTCCATTAATGGTTAGTGTGGCAAGGTTGTAGGCATCATAGATGCCATCTATTTTCTGCTACAAGGACACACTATGAATCGTCGGTCACAGATGTTAGCAGCCTATGTTGCAGTACCCGATGTGGCACCGATGGGCGATGAGGTTTTTAACTATTTAGCTGACTGCCTGCATACCCATGGAAAGAGGCCTCTCAAGACAGATAACCCGGAGATGAGACATAAGAGGCCTAAACCTGATAACCCAGCAGCACTGGAGGAGGAGCCGATACAAGAGGCAGTGCTGCAGGAGTTGATACTGATGGCATCTATACAGAGAGATAGGGAGCAACAGACATCAGATAGAGAGGGTAGTTCACACGCCGCTGCAGCCCGGACTACTGAAGAGGAGGCCATGACCCAGGACCCTGTCGGCCAGACTGTCACGTCCCAACCCTAGGGCCTAGATCACAAGACAAGACTCTATGCAATAAGAACATGGGGAATCCATTAAGGATCAATTGAACCTTAAGACAAGAATGGACCTGCGTCTTTTGCTACCACTTGACAACCTACCACTCAAAGACAGGTTCATTAGGGAGTCGGAATCTAACTTTATAGGCCCTACCATCGATGAATACACAATATGCATGCAACTATTCCATTCCAAGTATAACATCAAAACCACTACATCATCTCCAACAAGTCACAAAGCAAGACCTAGTACAATATGAACATAGATCAACACATATGGACTTTCTAGTAACCATATACTCAACCAAGAAATAAACACCAAAGGTTCACATCACCACTCAGGATACACAAAAACCCACTAGCCAATAAAAGTAATAATGAAAGGAATAATAGAACTCGGATTTATAAAAATCTAAACCTTCAACTTATCTTCCTTTACCTCTCTCTTTAAAGTGGCATGATCAACTAGAAGAGCAAAAAACATTCGTTAGAAGGGAAAGCCCTATCTCACTTCTAAAGCACGACATTGACCATGAAGAAGGGAAACATTTTCCAAAACGTCTCATAGCCTTCTACTCATAGTTCTGGTGCATAACACAACCATGAATAAGACTCTAATTGATGTGGTGTATTGGACTTCGAGGATCTAACAACCTAGTCCTCTGATACCATCTTTGTAATGTCCCAAGCATAAGGCCTAGATATGACCGGTGAATAGGGAACCCGAAGCAACCCCAAACAAACCTCTTAGCATCTCATCGCACATCCTTGGTCATGGAAGAAAGATAAATCATCATAAGAAACATAAACAGGGGAAATTGGGACTAAGAGAGAGAGTTACGTATATTTAATTAGATTGGATATCATAAGTGAGTCAAAGCTCAAGCATAATACATATCTTATCAAACAACACCTCTAACATAGAACTTAATAGGGGCCAAGACAATCGACCGGGCTCACCCTAATAGTTAAAGCATACCAAAAGGAAAGATAGTTTTTAATATATAGAATAGGAATGTAAACTGATGTCCTCAGAGTGGAGAACTCACCAACTAGCTTGAATAGATATCACAAGCCATGTGGTGGAGCATGATGACCATATGGAGCTCCGGTTCCTACATAATAACATCATGTAGGCATTGAATATGCATTATATGTTTGAATGTACTAAGTATGTAGGATGCAATGCAACAAGAGCTAGGCAACATGATAGAAATGCATAAACATAGACAATGGATAACATATAACAATATGATATGCATGAATGGTTGCTTCTAGTAAAAGTCATGCTCGTATATAATACATATGTAAGGAGAGACCATCATCACAAGACCAAGCAAAGTAATGCTTGGAATATAAGGCTTAACACCCCCTTGGTTGTGGTCAAGGTACTAACCCCTTAACATGGTTAATGGACTTCATCACCCTCCATCATAGTGGTGAAGGTACTAACCCCTCAACATGGTTAATGGACTTCATCAGCCTCCATCATAGTGGTCAAGGTACTAACCCCTCAACATAGTTAATGGACTTCTCACCCTCCATCATAATGGTCAAGGTACTAACCCCTCAACATGGTGATGGTCAACATGCAATTCTACAGAAACTCATCATGAAATTATCACACATACATCATTCTTTCATCATCATCATAAAGACATATATCTCATATGCTAAGCATTAGGCCTTCAACAATCCAAGGACCATAATCTGAACATTTTATCAAACACTTTGAGGGTGTGTAATAAGGGTATAAGACCATGCAATTTAGAGATGAAAAAGTGCAAGTAAATCCATTCTAAAATCATCAATCAAACCTTGCAACACCCTCAAACAATATACATTAAAATCCTTCATCAAATCTCACATTAGATCTAATATTTAGAATTCAAAACATGCTAAAACAACCATACTAAGTACAATATATTGTGTCAAAATACAACATATTTGATGCCTAAAACAAGGGATTTTGTAAGTTCTTAATGCGATTTTTTATGGTTTTTATGTGTTTTTGTGTTGTTATTGCAGAAAAGGTAGGTTAGCATGATTTTGGAGAAAATGGATAGATTTTGCTGAAGTTTAGAACATAACTCACCTACGAGTCGTAGACTAAGTTACAAGTAGAGTGGTGATCTCGTAGCAAGAAAAAGAAAGAAAAAATCAAAAATTCTGCTAAGTGGAGGTCAGCCCTACGAGGCCATCCTATGAGTCGTAGGTATTATTACGACTCGTATAGGTGGACTCATAGAAAGGAACAGAGAGCTAAGACTTTGGACCAAAAACTGAAGGCCTAGACTAGAAGAAGAGCATATAAGTCATAGCTAATGCAATGACTCATACCAGTGAGTCATAACAATCAGGTCCAAAATGCCAAGTGTCTGATCTGGGACCCCAATTACCACTCGTAGGTCACCCTGCGAGACGTACCTATGAGCGTACCGGCTGCTAGCTATCTTTTTAGTGTAGCTTTTAGGGTTAAAATTATAACTACTATATATACTTTAAGGTAGGGTTTTGTTTAGAGAGAGACAAGATAGCATATTTGAACATTGAATTGCCTTTGGATATTCTCTCTAGAATATTTTTAGGGTTTTAGGGTAGATTTTAGTTTTCTCTCGAAAAGCACACTTTTGGGGAATGCGAACCATACATTGTAAAGATTCTCAAACAATCAAGCTTGTGGTCTACAACTTGTGGTGTATCACTTTTCTTTGCTTTGGTAAAATTCTCAACTATTTTTGTATTTGCATTTTGTTTTGGTTTGCCTTACCTATGAGTAGCTAAGCACACAAAACTTGGGGTTGTAGGTAGCATGGACAGTTGATTTGAGATAACTTAGATCTATTGCATTTCTATGATTGGGGTTTTGCATGTATTATCTATTTCCCTTCATTATGATTGTTTTTTGGTTGTAGCCAACACCAAACCCTGCCTATTACCACAATCCTGACCAAGGTAGTGATGAATAGGAAAAAAGGGAGTAGATGATGGGATTTGATTGATGTGTTCTTATCTAATAAACAAAACATGACCTAGGGGAGGTTGACTGGACAATATTTAACAGTTAGTTGTCACAACATGGTTGCCAACCAAGCGCCATGGTGAAATTTGACCTTCACCTTCATAAGAGGGCTAGAAGAACCTAAGTTACTGTCATGCATGCGAACTTGCAATTGTAGTTATGCTTTCTTGGGTAATGAAGTCAATTAACCATGGGGAACACAATTCCAAAGTTGTCCCTAAATTTGAGTGTTTCCTCGAATAGTAGCATAGTGTTTATTTTATTTTCATTTCCAAATCGTAAACCCCTTCCCTATTTAGAGATTTTAGTTATACATACTCGAAATGATGGATAGTGAATTCTTGTTGTCAAGCCTTGTATTCATTATGGATACGACTCTAACCTTTGGTTTGGTTAATTCCTGACAGCGACTGCTTTCTTATTGGAGGGTGAATATCATCACACCATACTACCACAACCGTGGACCCTTGATTTTTCATTAGTAAACATTCTAGTAGGAGCATTGGAAGACACTTGGCTTTGGAACTTAGGGCCTTGAGAGAACCGTCCACCCTTATGATTTTGGAATCCATCTTCAAAATGGGCCCTCTTATCTTCATTACTTCTTCTCTTTCTCAACTTTTCCCCCTCCAATTGCTCGGCATAATTCATAAGAGGGGGGGGGGGAATCCATACTACCTATTAATATAGCAGCACGACACTCTTTAATGACCAAGTTGGACACATCCAACACAAAATTGTTCATTCTAGAGCTCGGCTCGGCTACCAATGGTGGACCATACTTGGAGAGTTGGTTGAACTTGAGGGAATACTCCCTCACACTCATAGACCCCTGCTTTATATTCATGAATTCCATAATTATGGCCTCCCTTAGCTCAAGAGGCAAGAACTTATTGAGAAATGCCACCTTGAACTCTTCCCAAAAGATCACATTATCGTTCCCCTTCTCCACCATCCATTAGGTGAACCAAATTTGGGTCACCCCCTTGAGTTGGTAGGCCGCCAACTTTGCTTTCTACTCCGATCTAAACCCTATAATAGACAACACTTCATACACTTCATCTATAAATTCTTGAGGATCCTCATCCACTTTAGACCTATGGAACTCCATTGGGTTCATTCTAGTAAAATCCCTCACCCTTGAGGTCGGAGCAAGAGCATGAACGACTTGGGCCCTTCATTGATTTGATTAATCATGGAATGCACCAACATGGTAATGGATTCCTGGAACTCTTCATGGACCATTCCCCCATCTTGAGGGGCTTGGGGAGCAGGAGGGGTCGGTTGCTCCTTAAGTGAATGATCTCTTCTTCCTCTCAGAATAGGCATGATCTAAAATAGCAAAGAACATCCATTAAGGGAAAGCCTTACCTTAACTTCTATAGCACAACATAGACCATGAAGAAGGGAAAAATTTTCTAAAATGCCTCATAGACTCTTGCTCATAGTCATGGTGTACTTCACAACCATGAACAAGACTCTAATCAACATAGTGGGTTTTATTCTGAGGACCATTAACAACCTAGTGCGGAACCCGAAGGAACCCCAAACAAGCCGCGTTGCATATCAAAAAAACATACTTGGTCACGAAATCTTATTAACAACAACAAGAGATAATGAAAAGGGAAAATGGGACTAAGGGATCATTGATAGCATAAAACATAGAAGAGTCAAAGCTTAAAGCATAATTATAACATTAGTTCCAACACCACCTCTAAACATAGATTTGAGTGGGGACCAAAACACATTTTTGGCTCACCTTCATAGTATCTAGAATTCAACATGAAGGGAAAATAAGTGACATGAGTAAGCTAGCTAATATCCCCTAACTTGAGGACTCACCAAAGCTCTTCTTCCAAAATGCTAAGACTATCCATGGGGAGGATGATCAAGAGGTGCTCTAATTCCTACATGGTAACATCATGTAGGCATAGAGTATGCATTAGTTCGTTTGAATGTACTAAGTATATAGCATGCAATGCACCAAGTAATAGACAACATAGTAAAAATTCATATACATAGGCAATGAGTAAGTATAATAACAATATGTCATGCATGATCAATGCATGAAGTAAAACATTCTTGTATAGAACATATTACATGTTTCAAGAGAGACCATCATCATAGATCAAGAAAACTATTACTTCGAATCCAACGCATGTCACCCCCTTGGAAGGTGATTGAGGTATCTACCCCTAAACGTGGTAGTACAGGCATGTCACCCCACGACAAGGTGGTCAAGGTACATACCCCTTGACATGGTAGTACAGGCATGTCACCGCCCGACAAGGTGGTCATGATTCACAGTCCTCAATGAAGTAGTACGGGCATGTCACCCCCTCACAAGGTGAATGGGCATGTCACCACCCAACAAGGTGTGGTCAACTTGCAACACTATAGATACTTCTCATGAATTCAACACATATATACATCCCCTTAATTATCATAAAGTCACATGATTCATAAACCATGTAATAGTTCATCAATAACTCAAGAATCCTTAATAAGACATTTTATCAAACACTTGGCGGGTGTGTAGTGCTAGTTAAAATCATGCAATTCAAGAGTGAAATCATGTGACAAAATTCAAGGTAAATTACCCACCAAAAGATAGTAAAACCCTCATGATATATATCTTGAAATTACTCATCAAATCTCACAGAGGAACATAGATTGTAGCTCAAAACATGCATAGTCACAATAGACAAATCATCTCATAGTATAAGCTTGAAATAGATAGACATGTGTTTCCAATCGATATTTCATAAAACTCCAACATAATTTATAGTCATAATTAATAATAAGTAATAACCAAAGGTAATACAACTTGAAAACATGCAAGTTTTATAAAAAAGGAAGATTCAGCACCATGGGTGAAAGGACCCAATGGTTGAAATCCACATATCTCAATTTTGGGGATTTCCTTTATGAAGATTTGAATGATAACTTGAAGCTTGAATGATGTTCTTGAGATCCAAAATGAGTCTGCGATACTTGAATTTGGATGAAATATTTGGCTAAGTATTAGAGAGGGTTTTGAAATGTCTTGAATAATATAGAGTTGAAAAATGGCTAAGTATAGGTGTTTTACGTATAGGTGGGCATTGGGGCAAGGCCCCAATGCCTTAGGCCGAGATGAGAAAATGAAGGAAAAGCTAACACTGCTCTACGACAGGTCCACGTTATCGAGCTATTATGCAAGATAAAAATACACTGCTTCGCACCCAGTCTGCATCGCGGTCTGGTCTCGGATGCGCACTATTGAGGAAATTTTTGGAAAATGATTTTTTGCGATAGTTGATCTAAAATTGGTGTTTTAACCATTTCCCACTCAATTTTACTCTTTGATTACAAATATAGAATCGAATTTTTGACATCATGCATGAATTTTGAGATGTATAAAAATTACGATTATGGGCATTTTCGAGGCACATTTTCAGGCTTTTTGGGGCATTTCATTCAATTTCGTTGGGGCCATATGGTAAGGGGGAATGGAAATGGGTTGTTTATTAGGAAGGTCGTCTATACAAAAGTCTATTTCCCTTTCGGGAGGAACACCAGAAAGGTTATTGAAAAAGACATCAAGAAACTCATTGACCACCGAAACCAACTCAATAGGACAGACATTAGACTCAACATCCTTAACCGTCACAAGATGATAAATGAAACCCTTCAAAATCAACTTTTGGTTTTAAAGTCTAGAACTGAATCTAACCTTGACCACCACATCATGACTTTCCTACTTAATGATGGGCTCAATAGGGACTCGGAATTTAACCTTTTGGGTTCTACAATCAATAGTAGCATATTATGCATGCAACCAATCCATCACAAGAATGATATTAAAATCTACCATATCTAATTCAACAAAATCACAAGGCAAGACTTTATGCAATATGAACAAGGGACAATTTCTATAGGCTCTTTTAGCAACAATAGACTCACCAATGTGGGTAGACACTTCATAAGGTTCACACAATAATTCAGGACTCACATGGAGATTTTTGGTAACAAAAGGTCCGAATCTATCAACGCATATACATCATAATCAAAAACCATTAATATATCGGTGAAGTACCATGCCAAGTCTAGTGATCCATAGAAGGTTATGATTAAGAATGTCGATGGTCATCCTCAAAATATATTGTATCCCATGGATAATGTCTCAATTTGTGATCCTATAACGACCCCAAAAAGTGCCCAAAAATGTGCCTCGGAATGCCTAAAATTTAAAATTCCATATATCTCAAAATCAATTCGTTATTTTAAAAATTTGACTTCATATTCTTGTTCAATGGGTAAAAATTAAGGGGAAAATGGTCTAATTGTGATTTAAGAGTGAAAGATTAGCAATTATAATTTTTGAAGATGTAAATTCTAGAGAGGAATCCATGACCCCCACATGACGTGCTTCTGTGTTAGAAAGTTTCCATTTTTATAGTTTGGTCCAAGACTCCTATGTCTTGGGCTATCCTAAATATGTTTTTATCTATACTTAGACATATTTCACCCTCATATCATCCTAAATATTTCCCCATACTCACTCAAACACTTAGTCATATTTTTACTCCTCAAATTCAAGTTTCAAACCCTCATCTGGAACTAAGGTTTTCCTTCAAGCTTCAAATCTCCATCTCTAATCTTCACCAAGTTCATCTCCGAGCTAAGGTATATGGGTTTTTTCATGGGTTCCTTTCACCCATGATACCAAATCCTACTTTTACTCAAATTGCATGATTTAGAGTTGATTTACAAATGGGTCTTGCTTATTATGAAATTCCCTGCACACTATGTTAAAGCTATGTGGAATTGTGACTATTTTGCGATGTTTTGAGCTTTAAATCTTTGGCCTATTGTAAGATTTGAGGAGGGGTTTTGACATATGTTGCTTAAGGGTGTTGCAAGGTGTTGACTGATGGTTTCACAATGGATTTTCTTGCATGATTTTATCTCTATATTTCATGATTTTATACAAGCATTACACACCCTCTTAAGTGTTTGATAAAATGTATGGATGTGGTTTCTTAGGGAATTGAAGGTTCAAAGCATGAGATATGATATGATTGATTATATGATGATGAAATGAGCTTATTTATATGATATACTCCATATAATGTGTTGCATTAGATCATACCTGATTTAGGAGGCAAGAGCCCAGGTAACTGAGGTGGGGGTTTGTACTCATCAACCCTGTGATGGGTTTGTACTTTGCCACTGTGGTGTTAAGGTGTGACTATCATCAGCCATGTGAGGGGTTTGTACCACACCATCCGGGTGATGGAGTGAAACCATCATCAACCAACCGAGGGGTTTGTACCTTAGAAATCTTGCATAGTCTCTTCTACACATATGATATCCTATATGAGCATGAGATACTTAAGCATGTTTTGCTTATGTGTTGATCATACATGTCATATCATTATATTATTCCTATTACCTATTATTATGCATTTTGACTATGATGCCTAATTCTTGTTGCATTGCATCCTACATATATAGTACATTCAAATGTACTAACATATAATCTTGCCTACATGATATCACCATGTAGGAACCGATACCAAGTTGATCATCCTTTTCCTCCACATGGCTAGTTCGATACTACTCAAGCTAGTTGGTGAGTCCTCCATTTCGGGTAACTTAGTGTATGTTGTTCTTATTATATATTGAGAAATTCTTGTTCATAGTATATTTTGACTATGAGGGTAAGCCTAGTTGCTTTGTCTTAGCCCCGCTCATATCTATGTATTAGAGATGTTTGTTGGACATGTTATGTATCTATGATATGAGCTTGACTCTTGTCTCTTGATTATGATGATATGCAAGCTTTTCCCTTAGTCTTGTTGCCCCCTATTCTTACTCTTTTATGTTGCTTATATGCTTCTGCGACCAATGATGTGTAATGACAAATGAAGAGGCTTATCTGGGGATCCTTCGGGTACTCATTCACCGTGTCACGTTAAGGCCCAAGCCTTGGGTAGTGGCAAACTTGATATCAGAGCACGAGGTTGATAGATCCTTAGAGTCTAACACATCGCATCGATTAGAGTCCCGTTCATGGTTGTGAAGCATGTCATGACTGTCAGTAGGAAGCTATGAGACATTTTAGGAAATGTTTCTCTTCTTCATGTTCTAAGTCATGCTATAGAGTAATGGTAACTTTTCCCCCTAACGATTGTTTTTCCTACGATAGATCATGCTAAACACTCGAGGAAGAAGAGGCCAAACTCCTGAGGAGCAACCTACCAATGGTGAGCTCTGAGATGCTCTCACTATTCTTGACCATGTTATGGCCAACCAAGGGGGCCTGAGCCCCTCATGCTACTATGCCTAGAGCTAGAGTAAGAGACTTGATGAGGATGAATCCTTTGGTATTCTATGGGTCAAAGATGGATGAAGATCTGCAAGAGTTCATTGATGAGGTCTACAAGATCTTGAATATCATAGGTGTTAGGCTAAAGGAAAAGGCTGACTTGGTGGCGTACCAACTCGAAGGGGTAGCCCAAATATGGTTTGATCAATGGAAGGGTGAGAAGGGAATTGATAGTGTAGTGCTTTGGGAAGAGCTCAAATTGGCTTTCCTTAATTAGTTTTTCTCTCTTGAGCTTAGGGAAGCTAAGTTGGTAGGGTTCATGAACTTGAAACAAGGTGCTATGAATGTGAGGGAATATGCCCTCAAGTTTACTCAACTTTCAAAATTATGCTCCTCATTTGGTGGCCGATCCTAGATCTAGGATGAATAAGTTCATGATGGGGGTCTCCTACTTGGTAAGTGAAGAATGCTGGTCCACCATGCTAATTAGTGACATGGACTTGTCTTGGTTGATGACCTATTCTGAGCAAATGGAGGAGGAGAAACTAAGGAAGAGAAGGGGGCATAAGGTCAAGATGGCCTGATTTGAGGGTAAATTCCAAAATGGTACTATATTTCTTCAAGCCCAAGGGCCTTCTCATGCTATTAATAGGGGGTTTGCCAATGACTTCCCTAGGCCTCAAGGTGTAGGTGGTGTGGCTCCTATTGATGTCTGACCTAAATATGGAAGGAGTCATGGAGGCCCATGCTTGAAAGGTTCTAATGCATGCTTTGAATGAAGTGAACTTGGTCAACAGAAGGCAGATTGTCTAAGAAATATGGCAAGGGTCGGGGTGCAAATGTAGTTCCATTGTATAGTCGTGGTCCTCAAGGTAGTGTCCTGAGGAACAATCAATTTTATATTCTACATGGATGGCAAGAGGTTTGAGGTTATCGATGTTATTACCATTATGTTGAAAATCTTTGACTTTGATCATATGCATTTATTGATCTGGGTTTCACCCTTTCCTTTGTTACCCCTTTAGTTGCTAAAAAGTTCCATATTGACTCGAGTTGTTGTATGAGTCATATGAAGTGTCTACTCCTATTGGTGCCTCTATTGTTACTAGGAATGTTTATAGGAGTTGTCCTATTTGCATTTTTCATAAGTTATTGCCTTGCGATCTGCTTGAATTAGACATGGTAGATTTTGATGTCATTCTTGGGATGGATTGGTTGCATGCCTATTATGCTTCTATTGATTGTAGAACCTGTAGGGTCAAGTTTCATTTCCGTAATGAACCCGTCCTTGAGAGGAAAGACAAGATGTGGTGGTCAAGGGTAGTTTTATTTCATGCATTAAATCCCGTAAGTTGATCTCTAAGGGTGTCTTTATCATCTTGTGAGGGTTAAAGATGTGGAGTCTAAAGTCACTTCTATATAATTGGTTCAGATTGTAAATGAGTTCCTTGATGTCTTCCCAAATGACCTTCCCAGTGTCCCTCCCGAAAAGGAGATAGATTTTGGTATAGACCTCCTCCCTGATACTCAACCTATCTCCATTCCTCCTTACCATATTACCCTAGCGCAGGTGAAAGAGTTAAAGGAGAAATTGAAAGATTTATTGGAGAAGGGATTTATTAGACCTAGTCAATAACCTTGGGGTGCTCGGTGTTGTTTGTAAAGAAGAAGGATGGGTCACTTAGAATGTGCATTAACTACCAGCAACTCAATAGGGTCACCATCAAGAATAGGTTTCCGCTTCCAAGGATTGACGACTTGTTCGATCAATTCCAAAGGGCTAGCTTCTTCTCTAAGATTGATTTTCTATCCGGGTATCATCAATTGAGGGTGAGGGAGTGTGATATTCCCAAGATGGCCTTTCAAACTAGATATTGGCATGATGAGTTTGTTGTGATGTCGTTTGGGTTGACCAATGCACTGGCCATCTTCATGGACCTAATGAATAGGGTCTTCAAAACTTACCTTGATTCTTTTGTTGTGGTCTTCATTGGTGATATTTTGATCTATTCAAATAGTAGGGAGGAGAATATAGGGCATTTGAGGGTTGTGTTTCAAAGATTGAAGGTGGATAAATTGTACGCCAAATATGACAAGTGTGAAATTTTTGTTGAAGGAGGTTGCATTTTTGGGTCATGCGTTATCGGGGGAAGGTATAAAATGGATCCTAAGAAAACCAATGTGATTAGAAATTGGCCTAGACGATTGAACCCATTGGATATTTAGGAGCATCTTTTGACTTGTGGCTTATTATAGAAGGTTTTTGAAAGGGTTCTCCTCCATTGCTTCCCCTATGAAAAAATTGACTCAAAAGAAGCTTAAGTTTTTGTGGATTGATGAATGTGAGAGGATTTTCCAAACATTGAAAGACAAGCTTGTGTCCGCTCCTATGTTGTCGCTACTGGATGGGCTTGAGGGAATTGTGGTGTATTGTGATGCTTCCCAGATTGGTTTGGGTTGTGTGTTGATGCAAAATTGTAAGGTCATTGTTTATGCTTATAAACAACTCAAGGTTCATAAAAGGACCTACCCTACCCATGATCTAGAGTTAGCCACCGTTGTGTTTGCATTAAAGATTTGGCGTAACTACTTGTATGTAGTGCTTGTGGATGTGTTCACCGATCATAAGAACCTCAAATATGTCTTTACTCAAAAGGATATCCACTTGAGGGGCAAAGGACATGGCTAGAACCTCTTAAAAACAATGATATGAGTGTGTGTTATCATCCGGGTAAGGGAACTGTGGTGGTGGATGCTTTGTGGTTGGTGTCTATGGGTAGCCTAGCTCATGTTGATGGTGGTGATAGGGAGATGGCTGGGGAGGTGCATCAATTGGGTAGATTAGGAGTTAGGTTGGAAGAGGTTGGTGATGATGGTGTTGTTGTTGATGGGTCTAAGTCTTCATTGGTTGATGAGGTGATAGCAGAACAAGATCTTGAATCCTTGTTACTTCAATTGAAGGCTTTGGTAAATGAGGGCAAAGTAGAGGTTTTCTCCTAAGGCGGAGATGGTGCCCTTAGTTTCCAAGGTAGGTTGTGTGTGCCTTGTATTGATGGTTTGAGGGAGAAGGTCCATGATGAGTCCCACAATTCTTCTTATTCTATCCACCTCGATTCCACCAAAATGTATAGAGATTTGAGGGACGTGTATTGGTGGAGATGCATGAAGAGGGACATTTCCAAGTTCATTTTTGGTTGCCATAATTGTCAACAAGTCAAAGCTGAACATCAAAGAACGGGTGGCCTAAACCAAGACATAGAGCTTCCCACTTGGAAGTAAGAGGTGATTAATATGGATTTTGTGGATGGGTTGCCCAGGACTAGAAAAGGTTTTGATTCCATTTGGGTGGTGGTTAATAGGATGACGAAATCGACTCACTTTCTACTGGTTAAGACCATATATGGGGCTGAAGAGTATGCAAGGTTGTATATCCATGAGTTAGTGAGGTTACATGGGATTCCTTTGTCCATCATATTGGATCGTGGTTCACAATTCACTTCACACTTTTGGAGGACTTTTCAAAGGGGTCTTGGTACAATAGTTCAACTTAGTACGGCCTTTCTCCCTGGCCAAGCGAAAAGGACAATTCAAACACTTGAAGATATGCTTAGGGCATATGTATTGGAGTTTAAGGATAGTTGGGATGACCATCTTCCTTTGATGGAGTTTGCCTACAACAATAGCTGTCACTCTATCATTGGTATGGCTCCTTTTTAGTCTCTTTATTGGAGACGTTATAGATCACTGGTTGGCTGGTTTGAGTCTGGAGAGGTGGTATTATTGGGAGTGGATCTTGTTATAGAGGTTCTTGAGAATGTTAGGATGATTAGGAAAATGTTGAAGACGACCCAAAGTCATCAAAAATCCTATGCCGGCGTGAGAAGAAGAGACCTTTAATTCAAAGTGGGTGATTGGGTTTATTTGAAAGTTTCTCCAATGAAAGGTGTGGTATGTTTGATGAAAAGGTGAAGTTGAGTCTAAGATATGTTGGTCCTTATGAGGCCTTGAAGAGGGTTGTCAAGGTAGCTTATGAGTTTATGTTTCCTAGAGAGATGAATTTAGTTCACCCGGTGTTCCATGTCTCTATGATGAGAAAATGTATTGGTGATCCTAATGCTATTTTGCCTCTTGATGCTGTGGGTATTGGTGAGGATAACATGACTTATGAGGAGACTTTGATTCAGATTTTGGATAGGCAAGTGAAGAGATTGAGGAACAAGAAGGTGGCATCCGTTAAGGTCCTTTGGAAAAATCAACAAATCGAGAGTGTTACTTGGAAGGCTGAAGCAGACATGCAAAAGTTGTATCCTTATCTTCCCACTCCACTCAAGTCTAAGGTACCAATTCTAAGACTCCTATGTGATTTCAAGTCTTGTATTTCAGCCCCGATGTCATTCATATGCATTTATGTTTAAGTTGGCAAGTTTATGATGATTTTACACTTTTGTTGACATTTTGAAAATGGTGTTTGAAATGTAATGTTGCATTCTTATTGGGGCTGATTTTTTTTTATTATCACTCTTGTCTTGTATGTCTCTTTTACATTCAGGACTAATGTCCCAAAGGGGGAGATATTTAAACAACCCAAAAATGCCCGAAAATGTTCCTTGGTATGTCTGGAATTTTAAACTCCATATATCTCAAAATCCATTCGTTATTTCAAAAATCCAACTATATATTCTTGTTCAAGGAGTTAAAATTAGGGGAAAAGGATCTAACCTCGATTTAAGAGCAAAAGATTAGCAATTATAATTTTTCAAGGTGCGAATTCCAGAGTGGAATCTGCGACCCCCACGCGACGTGCCTTTGTTAGAAAGTGTCTTTTTTTTAGTTCGGTCCAAGACTCCTATGTCTTAGGCCTAAGTGTTCCCAAACGTGTTTTAATCTATACTTAGCCATATTTCACCCTCTTATCATTGCAAATGTTTCCCAACACTCACTTAAACGCTTAGCCATATTTTCACTCCCCAAATTCAAGTCTCAAACCCTCATCCGGAACAAAGGTTTTCCTTCAAGCTTCTTCATCAAGCTTCAAGTCTCCATCTCCAATCATCACCAAGTTTACCTTCAAGCTAAGGTTTGTGGGTTTCTTTCGTGGGTTCCTTTCACCCATGATACCTAAGCCTCTTTTTACTCGAATTGCATGATTTAGAGTTGATTTACAAATGGGTCTTGCTTATTATGAAATTCCCTGCACACTTTGTCAAACTTATGTGAAATATGACTGTTTTGCTATGTTTTGAGCTATAAATCTTTGACCTATTGTAAGATTTGAGGATGGGTTTAACTTATGTTTCTTGAGAGTATTGCAAGGTGTTGATTGATGGTTTTATAATTGATTTTCTTGCACAATTTCATCTTTATATTTCATGGTTTTATACTAGCATTACACACCCTCGTAGTGTCTAATAAAATGTCGGGATGTGGTTTCTTGGGGAGTTGAAGGTCCAAAGCAAGAGATATGATTAATTGACTATATGATGATAAATGAGCTTATGTATATGATATACTCTATATAAAGTGTTGCATTAGACCATACTCGATCCAGGGGACAAGAGTCAGGGTAACCGAGGTGGGGGTTTGTACTCATCAACCGAGGTGGGGGTTTGTACTCATCAACTAAGTGAGGTGTTTTTACTTCGCCACCATCGCGATAAGGTGTCACTATCATCAACCTTGTGAGGGGTTTGTACCACACCATCGGGGTGATGGAGTGAAACCATTAACCAACCGAGGGGTCTGTACCTTGGAAATTTTGCTTGGTCTCTTGTACACATATGATATCGTATATGAGCATGAGATACTTATGCATGTTTTACTTTTGCATTGATCATACATTAAATATCATTATATTATGCCTATTGCCTAGTATTACGCATTTTGACTATGACGCCTAATTCTTGTTGCATTGCATCCTACATACGTAGTATATCCAAATGTGCTAATGCATACTCTTGCCTAAATGATATCACCATGTAGGAACAGGTGCCCAAGTTGATCATCCTCCTCCTCTATGTGGCTAGTTCGATACTACTCAAGCTAGTTGGTGAGTCCTCCACTTCGAGGACCTTAGTCTATGTTGTTGTTATTATGTATTGAGACATTCTTCTTTATAGTCTATTTTGACTATGAGGGTGAGCCCGGTTGCTTTTTCTTGACCCCCGCTCTTATCTATGTATTACAGGTACTTGTTGGACATGTTATGTATCCATAATATGAGCTTAACTCTCGTCTCTTAATTATGATAATATTCAAGTTTTTCCCTTAGCCTTGTTGCCCCCTATTCTTACTCCTTTATGTTGTTTATATGCTTATGCGACCAATAATATTTAATGACAAGTTAAGAGGCTTATTTGGGGATCCTTCGGGTACTTCATTTGTTGTGTCATGTCAAGCCCTAGGGTTGGGTCGTGATAAATCGTTTGTGACACACTCAATACATGCACTCGAACCAGCCATACTATCTCTTGGATGGTACTTTTCTACACTTGTGGCAAGTAGGAGAAGCTTGCACATAAATACCCTTGGCACCACTTTGCGCCCTTTGACTCACATTAGAACCTTGGCCTTGAAGACAACCATCTCAACCTTTGTTTTGAGCATGACGACAATCAATAATCTTGTGGCCTATCTTTCCATACCAAAAGCATGCACCATTGTTCCTCCAACATGTATCACTATGTTTTCTCCCATATTTTGGGCACTTAGGGTGGGTCACTCCTCCATTGCAACCAAGAGCATACAGAAGCATACCTTCAATTTGAGCCCTTCTTCTCCCCTCCCTTAAGGCTACCGAGCCATATCTCATCTTATGACCAATAGCACTACACTTGGATCAACTTTCGATGGCCTCCAAACACCTTTCTTGATGCTTTTTGCCACACCCTTGACAAGTGGCAAAAGGGATCCTTTTCTTTTTGTACTTGGGCACTAGTAGGCTAGTAGAAGATGAAGCTACTTCAACTTGGACTCTCTTAGACTTTCACCCCCCCCCCCTTATCCCTTGAACTCTCAGGGGTACCCACTTGTTGATTGAGTTGAGCGGTTACAACCTTGGCCAATAGCCATAGAGCATTGTGAACTTCTGTATTCAACATGTCACCGTTGGGAAGTTTACCCTCAAGTGAGAGATGGTTATCATCCCGTCCACTATTATAAACAGCTTGAGACATATTCTGAAACATAACAATTAGAATTATGTGATAAGCCTTAAAGGACTCAGCTCTACTGCATGTCATAGATCATGAAGAAGTGAAATATATCCTAAAACGCCTCATAGCCTCCTATACATAGTTATGAAACACTTCACAACCATGCATAAGACTCTAATCGACGTGGTGTGTTAGATTTTTGAGGACCATAACAACCTACTGCTCTGACACTAAGCTTGTCACGACCCAAGCCTAGGGTGTAGACATGACACAGCGAATAAGGATGCTGAAGGAATCCTAAACAAGCCTCTTACCATATCATTCACACATCCTTGGTCGTGGAAGCAAAATAAGCACCACAAGTGACATAATAATAAGGGAAGCGGGACTAAGGGAAGTCTTTGATATCTATAAGAGCATAAAAGAGTCAAGCTCATAGCATAAATACATCATAGTATCATACGACACCACTAACTTAGAATGGGGCAGGGGACAAGACTCTTCCCAGGCTCACCCTTGTAATAGTAAGTATTCAACATAAGGAGTGTCAACATAACATGAACTAAGTATTTATTGTTCTCGGAATTGAGGACTCACCAAAGCTTTCTACGAGAACCGAACTACCCACGTGGAGAAGGATGATCAAAAGGAGCTCTAGTTTCTACATGGTGTTATATGTAGGCATATAGTATGCGTTAGTACATTTGAATGTACTAAGTATACATGATACAATGCAACAAATGCATAAGCCAATATATCAAAATACATAATCATAATCGATGGATATGTAATCTCAAAATATCATGCATGATCAATGCTTGTAATAAAATATGCTTATAAAACATTCGATTTGCATATACATATATGGGAAGAGACCTTAACTGACATAGACCAAGCGAGCTACTACTATGGAATCCAAGGCATGTCACCCCCTTGGTAAGGTGTTCGAGGCATGTCACCTCCTCAACAAGGTGATCGATACATAGTCACCTACTCGACAACATGTGGTCTACTTGCCAAGGTAAACCATACATGATACTATGAATAATTTGAGGCGTGTCACCCCCTAACAAGGTGATCGAGGCATGTCACATCCCCCCCCCCCCGGACAAGGTGATCAAGGCATGTCACCTCCCCCCCTCGACAAGTTGTGGTGTAAGTAGATAGATCCACCAAAAACCATAAAAGGGATATTATACAATCCTATGTGGAACATAGTTTAGCGACTAATGATATTCTATAAGGACCCCTTGAGTCAAGCCCCCCATCATAAGCCTTAATCGATGCTAAGACAAATTCCATGTAATGCTTGAAATAGTCATAACTTGAATAACTTTTAAGAAACATGATAACATGACATGAATAGCTCATAAACATGCTTGACTTCTATTAGTGAGCCTCACTTGAACATGAGCATATACAATAATCATACATGATCCCTTGCTTTAACGTGAATGGCTCACAAGAGGTAAAAGTCTTAAAATAGCGCTCAACTTGATACTTGCAACATCAAAAATACTTTTCATGAAATCAATACATGCTTGAAAGCCATTAATCATCATGAAGTCACTTGACTTGTAAATCATGTAATAGATCTTCAATAACTTGAGAATTCTTGTCATGTCATTTTATCAAACACATGGTGGGTTCATAATACTTGTTCAAAATCATGCAATTCATAAGTGAACTCAATACAAATCAACCCACCCAACATGTAGTAAAACCTTATGTAGGGTACCTTGAAATCCATCATCAAAACCTCATAATAGTTCATAGTTTCTTAGCTCAAGACATGCATACTCTCACTAGACATAAGCAATTCATGGACCAAGCTTGAAATAGACATTCAGTCATAATCAATCAATACTTTTCAAAACCCCAACATGATTTATGCTCATATTTCATAATAAGAGATACTCATAGGTAATAAAACTTGAAAACATGCAATTTTCATAATAAGAGAAGGTTGGACTCCATGGGTGAAAGGACCCATGTATGAAGAACCGCATACCTTAAACCTTGAATTCATTGAGGTTAACTTGAAGTAGACTTAGAGCTTGAAATGAGTCCTTGAGTCCCAAAATTGAGTTAAAATCCTTATATTTGAATGAGAGAATTAAAAGAGTCTTAGAGAGGTTTTTGAGAGGCTTTTGTGAGTGATAGAATTGAAAAATAGAAAAGTATAGGTGGTATCATATTTAAGTAGGCATGGGGCTAAGACCTAAATGCCCTTGGGAGAAATAAGAAAATTAAGGAAAATATTACACTAGTCCGCACCCCTAGAGCTAGGGGCGGGACTAGATATGGACTTCAAATAATACAGTGGCGTACACCAGCACATTGCGCCCTATGTGCAGATAGCCACTGGAAATTGTAAAATTAGAAAAATTTATTTTTTGCTACGGGTCTTCAAAAATCAAGGTAATACCAATTTTCCACTCAATTTTGCCAGCTAATCGAGAATATGAAGTTGGATTTTTGATATCACGATTTTAAGATATATGAAAATTATGATTACAGGGTTTCCAAAGTACTTGAGGGGCGTTTCATTGTTGACGAAGAATTTTTTTAAGTAAGCTTCATGGGAGACCACACGGTCTGTGTGATCTCTCAGGGGCCATAAAGCCCTTCGTATGGGTGTTGGTGTGTAATTTTTTCTAAGTATAGAATTACCCTATCGGACCTTCATTAGTAGCATTATCCTGAGTATTGGATCATGAAAGAGGAATACGATCTGTATACATTCACACGAACCATATACCCCTCCATACGGGGACCCAGGTAATTTTTTCTGTTCGTTTCATTAATGGCATTCTTGTAATTTTTGCTACTCTTAAGGGTTTTTTGTGACTTTCTATGCACTCCAAAGACACACAAATGACCTATAATCTTCTTCCTTCATTCAAATTCATTCTCATACTTAGAATTATATTCAACTCTCTTAAGAACTCCTCTCAAAGACTCTAGTGAAGACATAGCTTGGGAAGCTTCATTCTTCATCAAATTCTTCTTCTTTCTTCTTGTTAAAGTTAGGTATGTTGGATTGATTCTTGGTCCCTTTCAACCAAGATGATGTAAACTCTTTAATACTTAATTTATGGAATTTAAGTGTACTTTAATTATGGGTTTAGAAGATTATTATTTATTAAATTCAATTGAGCTATGGGCTATTCTTTATTGATTTGAAATTTATTTAAGCTTTAATATATTGAATTGCATGATTATTCTTCATATTTGAATATTCATTGACCCTTTTAAGTTTGATTTAAGCATGGGTAATTAAAATTATGATTTGAATGTGGATTTTACTTATGAATTTACTTGAATTTCATATTATGTTATTGGTTTAAGTATTATTCTTTATTTCCCATGCTATTCTCTCATTATTCAAGCCATATGCATACATGAGCATTGGTTTTTTATGAAGATTATGAAGTGGATTATGCCCAATTATGTTTATGAATATGACTTTGAAGAAAGTATGACTATGATATTACAAGTGATCATATAAATGTCTATGATATGGCTCTTTGAGCATTTTCGGTGTTTGTACCATCTCGATATATGTGAATGAGCTATTCTTATGCATGAAAAAGTATGATTTGAAATATGATTTGGCTTTTAAGCCTAAGTGTGCATTGAAATGATTTGAAAGGACCTGTGCCTCTTTGAAAGAATGTATATGTATAAGTATTCCTGTGGGATGTTGACTTAGCACCAAATGGATTGAGGGTGTCAGGGCTATCCCAAAGGGTCCTCTCCCTTACCTTGAATAATATGCCAGCATCGGTTTATGCCAGCCATTATAGAAAAGACTAGGTTGTAAGGAATGGTTACACATTTGATATGATATGATATGATATAGAAATCCTTCTGTAAAGATGAGATCGTAAAGAAGGTGTCCATCACACCGGAAAGTCTGGGTCATAAGATATGGTGTAGATTACCCTTGATAAGTAATCTTATCTTACCAATGTGAGGTCTACATCGGAAAAATTTATGTAATAGCTTACATGAGTTTAAGATGTAGATTATGGTCATATCCCCTCAATATATGGAAGCACTATGGCATTTCATGCATCATGGATTTCATGACATATGGTTATATTACTACTCTTTGCTATAAACATCTCCTTCTATGTTATTATGTACCCTTGTTATCTAATATTGAATGCAGGTTTGGTATCTCATATTCATTACATGCCCGCATACTTATTACATTCAAATGTACTAACATATACTTTTTGCGTACATGATCTAACCACATAGGGATTGGAGAGTATATTCATCCACTGTTCAACGATGAGATTAGATTTGAGACACTTGTTTTGGTGAGTCCTATCTTCCAAGGACAAACTATCACGCCCAAAGTCCCGTTAAGGCGTACTTTCATCCTTCGCCGATAAGGCTCGGGAGAACCAACTTGTATCTCTACTTTTTCTATACATATTATAAGGGATTTCTACATTCAACATGCCTTTAAGAAGTAAACAGTAATAACAAGCCAAAACAAAATGCATATGGCTACGCCGTTGGAGCCATGGTGTTTAATGAATGAGACATGACCACACTTTAATTTATATAGTCTACAAAGCCTCAAAATAAGGAAAAGTATCTGATAAGGGTCGGGACAGGCCCCATCTTGGCTAACTATATAATACAAAAATATAAGCTCTAGACACACAAAGCTCTGAAGCAACCTAGAGCTTGGTAACAGCAACTGGATATCCTGTACTCCCATTGGGAAGATCTACTAGCACCTGTACATGCAGCATAAAATGCAGTTCCCTCGTAAGGGACGTCAGTACGAGATAATGTATTGAATATGTAAAGCAGGAAATATTATACATGAATTAATAACTCAAATGAAACTATGAACTGGTGTAGGATAAGAGACCACCCTTAGTAATACCATGGGACCATGTACTTTATGTTCTTTTTATTACTTTACATTTACTATATAATCTGTGCACAACAAGTAATATAAATGATCAGTTGATCAATGATAAATCTATGTTGGGATCAGCCCTGGCTAGGCTTTTCCTTTCACCCCTTGGGCTACCACCCATTTCAGGATCGACCTTGGCTAGGTGATTCTTTAACCCCTGGTGTTACCACCCATCAACAAGCAATATACTTTATCTTTTAATTACTTTTGAGTTGCTTCTTATGGCGGTCATAATATTGCAGTTGCAGGATTGTAGATATAACATATTATATGTAAATAATCACAAAAGACAACACCATAACTAAAGGAGTAGGTTACACAAATAATGAAATGCATAGGAGGCAGAGCAACACATTAACTTTATTTAGTAGAAAGAACTCGTGTATCTTGGTATCCAAGTATGTATGCAAATTTCAATGTGACTATGTACGGGAGCATATGAACATGTGAAAGAGTTGAGACATGGTTAATAGTTGTGTTGGAGTTGGTAAGTGCCTTTTTGTGCCAAGGAGGGATCTATGTTTCATGCCAAATAATATGAAATCAAGTAGCCTTTCATACCTAGCTGTACGACCTCGCTATTATCTTAAGATAACCATCCCTTCCTTCAAATATTTATCTACAACATAGTAGGTGATAAAACTAGAATTATGAGCCAATACATACATCTTGGCAGCCCAATCTCATAAAAATAAATAACATATGGGCAGCAAGCGGATAATCATAAACTCGAGAACTTATATCGAATGGGCTAAGACGCAGGGATCAACTACTGACTTACCAGATAATCCGGCAGAGTGGGGAGACTTTTTGGCTTTTCTTTTCTCAATCGGCGAAAGCAATTGTTGCAGAGGACCGGCCAGACGCAGCAGAGCGACGACCGGGCCCCTGTCCATGATTGGTTGATGGCCGTTCTTCGCCAGATACCTATGGATGGCACCTTCGAACTACAAGGGCAGAGAAGTAGTTTACTTGTGAAGGAGCAAGAGCCGCGTCCGAATCTGATCTATTTACTCGGCAGTTCATCCGGTGACTTCACGGTCGCCAAAGAAGCCCCAAGCTGCATAATGAATTGCACTTGGGTTTGGATTACCCCTGTTGTCAAATCAAATAGATAATTTCGAACTCATGTGCTTGTGCAATCAAGAATCAAATAAGGTTAAAGGAACAAAAAGCGCCAAAGGTGGTCAATCTGGTAGTAATGTGTGGAAACCTACGACTGATGTCCAGTAAACCGAGGGTGGTTGTGTCTGGGAGACAGAAAGTAATTCTGCGGAAGACAAAAAAGCTGTGGGGCAAAGAAGACCTCCGCAAGTTATATATACCCAAGGTATCATTGTCGAGTTTCAGACATATAGGCATGTCTTGTTAGATCTAGATAGTCTTTTTCCAGCTCAAGATAGTATTCCGACTGAGAAATGGTCGTTTGGCGAATGGGGACAAGAAGAAGGCTATCCTCCCTTGGTGACTTTTTATGAAGATAGATTAGTTTTTGCTGGCAATAGCTCTGATCCACAATGTCTTCACTTTTCAAAAGACTCTGATTTGAAAAGATTTTATCCTGCATTGGAAGACATTTTTGAGAAGGATTCAAAGAGTCCTTTTTTGCTTCGTTTGGGTTCAATGGATAGCCAAGTGATCCAATTGCTACGAAGTATGGAAAATGGGCTATTCGTTGGGACAGATTCTACTCTTTGCTTGGTTTCATCTTCAAGTATTAAAGAAGGTATATCCATGTCAACGTTAAGCAATGAAATCTAGTATTACACTGGTGAAAGCAATTAATGAATTCCACTTGAAAGCAATTAAATCAACACTATTACACGTTCAAGCAATGAAATCAAGTATTAGACTGAGCTAATTCCACTTTAAAGCAATTAATTCAACTGAGCTAATTCATTCTACTTTCAAGCTGCGTAATTCATTCCACTTGAAAGCCTTTAATGAAAGTCTTACCTTGGCTAAACGAGCCGGGCGTTCAGGATGTTCAATTGAGAACCCAGGGTAAGGTGCGAAACAAGCAAGTGCTTTCCCGTGGAAAACCTGACAAGTCGCCCAAACAAATAAAATAGAAAATATCTCAGGCCTAAGCCC